>DWDW01000114.1:0-18222 GCA_018245635.1 Mimoniades versicolor eupheme | reverse complement strand
CGGCGCGCGGCGCGCACAAGCTGTTCCACACGCTGCAGCACGCCGCGCACAACAAGCACCTCTTCTACGTGAGTGTGCACGCTCGCTAACTGAACTATTGCATTTTGATTGTCCTTTGTCTTTCTACGGACACGTACAATAAACGGTCGCTTTTGTAAATTTTGGTCTTACTAAAAGATTGGAATAACTATCGATGTTTATGCTCCATCATGGTGTTTATTTACTTTTAGGCTAGACGGAACGTATAATAAATTCGACACACATTCGTCTCGTTGAAAGCGACTGTACAGGTTGAAATTGAAATGCCCTTTTGACTAACGGCTAGAAAGTTTGTGTAATACATATGTATGTTCCCGGTCCCCAAAAATCCGCGAATCATTACTATTAGTTAAAAGTAATACACAAAATAAATGTACTTGAAAATATCATTTTATTTTACACATGATACACAAATATCTTATAAATTTAAGTTTCGATCAGATCATAGTATAGCTATGAATCCACCAAATATATAGTATAGCTATCAATCTACATTACATAAAAAAATAAACTTATTTTTTTTATCTAACAGTAGACCATACTATGTAAATGATAGTAAATATAAAAATTGGTAACGGGCTGAAGGTGTACATTATTGATAATATAATTATAATAGCTATCACAATCTTCATCAGCTGCGTCTTGGAATATTTCACTGATATCAATATTGGCTCTGGACATTTGGTTTTTACGCAGGATATTGTCTGAAAAAAGCAATATACGGTAAATGTGTTCTTTCAAAATACAAAATATTGCCTTATTGTAATGTTGTTTTTTTTAAATAGCGACACTCACTGTGTACTGTAAATTGTTTTCATTTTTAACCATTAAAATTTTTTCGCCCAGTATGCTCTCTGAAAAAAAATTGACATTGAAAGTATTACGTAAAAAATAAACACAAATAGGTATCAGATGTGTACTTAATCCTTAACATGTACAAGCAACTTCACATATTCATTCTCATCTTGATTTTGAATAACTCGATTTACAAAGTTGAACGTCCTTGATTTCAGGATTTTAGTTGGATATATTAGTCACAGTCGTATATTTGTGCGATTTTCAGTAAATTTTGGTATAAATATGGGATGTATGACTGACTGTTGCATGTTATCTTTGTATTAAGAAGAGTGTGTTTGTCTCCCAATTGTGTATTGTCTATGTTGTGTGGAAAAGAAAATAGTATGATTAGGGTTAAGGAGGAAGGGAGAGGACAAATGATCGGTAAGTAGGGGAGATCGATGAAGGACGTGTATCAGTAACGACGCAGTGGAACGTACATATGTATATCAAGACGAAATAAATCGAAGATTTAAAAAACGAACAAAATAATTTATCCCACATAAAAATACATATATGTAACAAAAATGGTTTTTTTTAATTTGAAGATCAAGTGACAATATGGTTGATGAAAAAGCGACAACCCAGTTATACATTCAAAATTTAATTTCCCTAACGTTGTCTAGTTGTAACATTTTATATATGAAATTACAATATTATCATATACCTATGTAAATATTATAGCAATATAAATGACATGAAAGTACATAATGTGAATTTGGATATAGTAGAGTAATAGATTTGAAAATGGAAACCGATTAATGGATAAGGTAAATATTACCGAAGGCAACCAACAGTAACGTGATACATAGGTACATATATTTATTTGCCGCGCACTCACCGCTGCTGTCCACTCCTATAGAGTTTAGCTCGTCCAACTCGCCCTTCCTGATCGTGATCGTGTTGTAGTCCTCGCTGTATCTGTACATTTCTTCTGCCAACACTCTATCAAAGTTTTTATCCTTGCTCTCGAATCGTCTTTTTATTTGATTCAAAAATAGGAACGCTCTTGAACGTTGACAGGTCTGATGGGGTGTAAGCAAATGTTAAATTAAAAATATAAATGTTTTGTGATTTTCCCCTTTTAGTTTCGGTTCCAGGGCTGGATTTTATTATTATCACTTGTAAATATTTGACTGCCTCGGTGGTCGTGTTGGTTGCTAGCGCGACTGCCGATCGGGAGGTCCTGGGTTCAAATCTCGGATCGTGCACCACTGGATTTTTCTAATTTAGATTTTCTAGTAAATCGGTCTAATTTGAGATAATTTTATTTCTATTTGGTAGACCATTTGTAGCGGTACGGCTTACGGTATGTAATATCACGCTACGATTCTAAGGAGATGAACGATCACCGTTAAATCGGTGAACGATGTACCGCCGGTGATATAGTACAGAAGTACTACACTCCTCTGCCTGTCCCTTCGGGGAATATAGGCGTGAAGTTACGTAACATTATTATAAATATGTAATTCAATTTATCTGCGCGCTCTCCACACTTTATAACCTAATTATGTTTTTGATCGTGTGTGCGTGTGTGTGTGTGTTTGTGTAAGTAGTACTTCTTATTTTACTTTTTTTTATATAATAATAATTATTATTGTAGAAAGGGCTATTTTTTGCTAACGCGCGCGAATTTGAAAAAGATTCACCGATACATCTTGGGACTCTTTTACTGTAGAGAAAATAGTAGACTAATAAACCTTCGATAACTAATGTCGTATTTATTCTGTCCACGAAAACAGTTTTTGAAACGTGTGCAATGTCTGCTAAATTCGCTCTTCCGTTACCTATTGCCAAGCTACCACAACTACATTTATTAGTCTACATAAATCATAGATTGTACATAAAAATTCAGACCCACATATCACCAGGAAATAACACTTTAATGCCAGTATTGAAAATTACTTATTTCAGTCACACAAAAGTAAACATAAGTACTATTTTTTCAAAGAACACTCAAACATGTGTAAATGTATTTGCCTGAATTAAAGTATGTAGGTACATGTGATATAAATTAAACATTTCACCACGCACTGAAAATTTATATCTGAGAAGCTACTTATTTATTCCTCAGACGAAAGACATTTATACATTGTAATTATAATATGTGGAGGAATCCCACGCAATCTGCTTATATTTTTCTATAAATAGATAATGTATTATAACATATACTTACTTTATTGGTGAGACAAAAGTAGATGTAATCGTTCTCAAGAACGTAATGAAACAAGTAACGTCCGTGCAAGTAAGTCATTTTACTATTTCGCTGTGTCATTTTCGATAAAACTTCTTCCAGTATCTCTGTGAAGTTACCATCGCACGATGCATATTTTTCTAGAACAGTCTTTTTTTCGACAATCGCACTAAACAATATTGGCATTGTAGAGGCTTTACAGACAACAAATTGTTTGATACTTTAAAAGCACTAAATGTTAAATCGACGAATAAATGAAACTATCACATTGTTAAAATTGCTATAAACGAATAATTGTGTGTTATAATAAAGAGTTATTGTTAAACACTAAGAAGCGATAAATTTAGTCAGCGTCTGTTTAACACGGACGTTGTAAGAGCGCGTGCGATGCGGGCGGCCGCGTGCGCGCGAACATTCTTCCGCGATACTTCTGCATTTGTAATCGTATGGTATCACATACATATCACACGTTTCTAGTGTCTAAAATTAGATGCGCATAATATTAAAGTCGGGATGCTGAACCCGTGGCGGATACGCTAAAACTGTCACCGCCGATAGCACGGCCGATCGATGTGATGCAAAGCGACATGTGCTCCGACACTGATTGATGGTGAAATGGTGACTCGTCAGAGAAACAATAATGCTAAGATAATGAAGAATGTTTGGGATTAAAATAAACAGGCATTTTGCAGCATTTTCTATGAATTTGAGTGTGTTGTGCAATTTGCTGTGGTCAATGTACCCCCCTGTATATATTAAATTAGACGGCGTCTATCCGTGTACCAATTGTTCGGAGAAATCTAAAACAACTATCCATTTTGGCCGCCTCTTGGTGTTTCACTGCTAGGAACAATTTCCTTTGTAAAACTAAGCATATAGCAGAACATAATCATAATTATTAACAGCCTCTTGCGGTCCACTGGACAGAGAGTACTTCCACGAAATACAATCTCCTAAAAAAATTTAGTGGAGCTACAAAAGTACAAAAATAGTAAAACTGAAATAGGTGTGTTACAATAAATACAGGAAATGACGTGCCGTTTTTGATCCTTCTGGGTAAATAATATAAAATATACATGTCTATAATGTGGGGTATATTTTTGTTTTAGTAATATACCTATTTCGGTATCGTATGTTACTCGAGTTACAGAGTAAACGAGATAAAGAGTAACCGAGTTAAACAGTAAATAGTAAAAGAGTTACAGAGGTGATCTGTAACCCATAAACAATATAATGTAACACAAACAATTTACATAGCAGAAAACGAGTCTAAAACTGCCAGAATTACCTTAATATTATAATATGTTCTGCTACTTATTGTACATTTTATTTTTGATTTTATTCCAGGATATATTCGAAGTGGTCCTAGTGGAAGTTTTCCCCGAACTCAAGCGTTACCATGGCGGATACAGGTATTAAATAATTATAATAAAACGAAGATAATTTCTTCGCAATTAGACGACAATACAACGATCAATCCGTTTAAAGATCGCCACTCTCAATGTACCGCTGTCAGAATATCTCAATTTATATTTTAATAGATTATTAGAGAGGCTTTATTAATTTATTTTTAACACTTGACTGAATACTGTTATTTATTGATATAGAAATATCAACGTAAAACTTACCTTATAACTCGAAATAAAATATCGGTGTATTCGATTTCTATAGGTACATACTTTGAAAGATATTACATAATATGTCAAAAGGTTAGAATATAAACATAATTAAAGCCGTTTGAAATATTAATTAAAACGTACGTAAAGTACTATTGTACTAGGCTAGTAAAAAGATAATAATTGTATAATGAAATTATATTAAAACTGTTCAATTTGAAATGCATTTTTGCGCGTTCAATGTTGTAATGTTTAATCGCAATTATTAAATGTTGTTATGAAGATGACATGTTGAATGTTTATGGTAAGAAATATATGATGGCGTCACGTCTGTCATATATTTTCCATTTTCTAAAATCGAGTGTAAATTTATCTGTTTCTTAATAGAAACTTAAATAATGTTTAGATTTGTTATAGCTATTACAGTTACCGTATGTGATTATTTCATTTATAAAGTATTTTAAAGTTATTACAGTGTGGATGTTATTCTTTCAAGGTAGGTACCATACATTTTTAACACTGAGGGAGCGCCTAAAATATGGCGGCCATTTTGTAGTCGTCAACATTTTTTTTGTACGTCGCTTGCTCTGATCTCATTTTCTATTGCATTGTATAGTTAATAGACATAATTAATACTTAGTATAAAAATATATTTTAATAGTATTATTAACAATAGCTGTCGGTGCCAACTGCTCTTAATTAATATTTAAAGTAATAGATAATCGATCTTAACACTCGCTTGTTACTTCTCAATGATTTTAAAATATAAATACATATGGGGATCAAAAGCATAATGACGTATGCGACATTTACGGCCGCTGGAAATATTTGTACAAATCCGTATACGTACATCTTTAGTAGTAACTAATCAGCTGTAAACATGTTATGTCGCATTCGTCGTTTTCATATTTGTAGATTGTTATTACATTATATTGACAACATAATTAGACTCAGGTCATTCAGGAGCTAAAATCTTGCGAATTTAATAGATTCAATGTATTGCATGTGATTGTATGTGAAATATATGTACTCGTAAGTATATATATTATTACAACGCTTTATGTTTGGTTTTATAAAAAAAATAACTTCATATCAATCCATATTACAAAGGAATTGGAATGTTTTGCGTATCAAAATCAACCGGTAATACTAAGTACCTGAAAATAGTATTTTTACTTAGGTTGTACCAAACAAACTACCAAAATATTCTTAATATGTACTTTATTTTTTATAAGTAATGAAATAGCACGCAGTTTACCTATTAAGATTTGCTAATGACCAACCTAACCTGAAGATACCTATTCCATTGTAATCTCAAACAAATATGCCGTTTAACATTTTTGAATTTCGAACACAGATTTTAGCAGAGAAATAGACTCAGATAGTACCTATATAGAAAAAGATGCATAGTTTTCTTATTTTTCATGGTCTGTCTATGTCCATTTCAGATAAGTAATTTATCCTTCATCCAATGACAGAAGTGGATATATGAGCAAATCATTAATGACATTCATGAATCACAAAATGATTATGCAATGTATGATTTGTAGTCAAATCTCTTAGGTGTATTCTGTTATTGTTATTATGAAAATATTTTAGCTTTAACGATTACTTCCGCGGTTTTATAATAGTAATATACATGTAGTATTATTTTCCATAATTTATTCAGTAGCTTTTAAGATTCGATGTGTATTGTGTATGTACGTATAATATTTTGTTTTCGCGTCGGGCTGTGGATATGTACTTGGTGCACTGTGCATTTGTTAATCTATAGCACTTTTTTATATTTTCTTTTACTCTATGTATTCACATTATAAGTGTTCGAGCCTAAGATAATGTAAACAATTGAATATATCATATTTTCTAATATGTGTACAAGTATTACTATATGCAGGGATCTGAAAATCATTTGGAAATGATTGTACGAAACTCTTTACGAAATCTCAGGCATGTATATAATGTTTTTGGTTTTTGTCGAGACTGTTTTTTATTTGTTTATGAATATCAATTTCCTGTCCCTACGGATGGTTCTAAGATTTTTAGAGGCTAAAGATTAACTCGAGAGCTACGTTAATTTTTGTATCGATGACCCTTGAAAAATTAAGCTATACATATTGTTAAGATTTTGACGAGCGTTGACTAGGTGTAAACTCTATGTAATTGTATGTTCGTGTCTATCTGTATGTATGTCTATTAAAGTGCTGGATATATTTTAAAAAAGTACTTTTATTTGAATATAATAAACCACAAAGTAGAAACCACTATAAATGGCAGAAGATGGCGCAGTGTTTAAGCATTGTAAATAGTTTAATTCGAATAAAACGCTAGCTGCGTCTTATGGGTAAAAAGTGTAAAAACCCGTCAGAGGAAGTCTACGTCCATCTGTGGATGTGACAGGTGATGATGATGAGTATCTCAACAGCGCCGTCGCGTCGCGTCGCGTCGCGTCGGTTACAGGATACAGAGAAATAAAACCAACGATATACTGGAATAAATTCTATTTTAAATTCTCAGTACAATAATAATAATGGATTAACAGTTTTAACACCTCTATACGGAGGAGGCCTCCAAAGGTGTAAAAGCTGTTCATTTAATATAATCTTAACATCGCTAGAGTATTAAAGTTAAAAATAAATTTAAAACGATTAAAGCAATCAAATTATTACCGATAATTATATGAGTTTTGGCACAAACACACATTTATACCGGATTTGTAGTATTTGGAGAAATAAAAATGATGACTGATGTGAAATCTCGAGCTTTTATAAAATCGTGTGCGTTTAGTGTGATGCAGAACTCAATATACATGTACAGAATACAAACATTATATTGGTATTATTGTTAGTTATTTTTGCGGCCAATCATGATTAAACCACTCTTATATCGTCTGATATCACAGTAATCATAATAAATCTCTTCACGCTTACAAGCTATGTACGTAGAGAAACGATTTATTGATTTTTTTCACTTACAACTAATCCAAAAATTCATAAACAGAAAACTAAAATGTTAAATTATAATAATTAATAATACTGTAATGCAATTAATGTTTTACATTCCTCTGCCTACCTCTTCGGGGATTACAGGCGTGAAGTTACTTTTTTTTTTTTTTTACTGTAATGCAATTGGCTTTGAATTTCGCCACAGAATCGTGCGAATACTTAAATGATAATAAAGTAACATTGGACAATTTTTGGAATTTGTATCTTATCACAATAATAATAATAATGGAATAAACAGGGCGGATGGTTATAAATAGTGTTCATTATTAAAATAGAATATTATTATGTCAAATATTTTATATTATTAATAATCAATATTTTTTTTCATTGACACATGAAGACATAAATCAGATTAATTATTTATTTTAAACGTACATATTTTTCATAGTTTTGTTAGAAGATGTGTACACGAAATGTTCGGTTGACACCCGATTCTATAATAGTTATCTAATAGTCTAATAACGTGATATAAATACCTTCATTATAGGCGAAATCAATTATCTTGTACAAATCTAATTATATTGATAAATATATATCGTTATTTTAAATTATACTTATTATATGAGAACGAGTATTATAATATAATATCTTGGAATTTAATGTGTTGCGAGCAATTAATATATTAGCAACAAGAATAGGAAAAGTCAAGACGTAACAGATTTTTTTTTTAATTTGGAATTAATAAAGCTTTCGAGGGATGGCCTTCCTTTGATACTAAATGAACTTAAATAAACTAATTAAAGGTTTCTGAATCCGCTTGACTCCCGTCCTAATTCTACCTTAGAGTAATACACCCTGTGACACTGCATGTGCGCCGCTTTGTGACGACAGAACAATCCACCACGTTGCAATAAACGAAAATTTCATATAAAATCATATACAAAATATACCTATTGTGTTAACAAACTGATTTAAGAGCCGTTAATATTATCATCTCAGTGTAAAAATATAAAGGAAACTAGTTATATAGTAGGTATCGTTAAATCTCATTAGGCATTTTAGTAACTTGAAGCGTTTTAGTAGTTAAATATACATATAAGTCTAATTAAACACTAAAAGAATTATCTGATATGAGATGTGAAATGTACGCGGGATTCGTACGGGGCCCTGCGACCCTCCGCGGCAGCCTTGCGGCTCTGCGCGCTTGGAATGTAAACACTTTTAATCTATAACGTAAAAGATAGAAATAATATAATATTTACAAGAAAATGAATTGGCTTTGACAAGATACGTCACAATTAAAAACCTAAGTATTTATTTACATTGATATTTTATTGTCACCATATATAGCCTGGTGAGTTAATACTAGGAGTGATTTTATCTAGAAAAAAATTGATAAATCAAAGGTTTATAGATATAAATGTTAATGTGGTGTTTAAATTTGATACTCACCGTATGTGCCTATAATTTCGCCGTAACTGGTTGGAAACACACTCGCAGACAAACTACATCACATGAAAAAATAATTATCCCTACGATATCGAACCTCTATTTCACCGAACTATACTATAACAGATACAACATTAGTACTTACTAACAGCGGTCGCGGCGACCTCTGCCCGTGAGCCGCGGGGAGGGACCGGCGCGAGTTACGTACAAAAATAATACAAAGATAGATAAAGTGGGGTACCTGTACCCCGCGTATTTAGTATACACACATATATACTTTATATAGATATCTAAGATCATTCGATCTCCACAGCTCTCTGCGTTATCACGATGTGAAAACTTGTAAAAAAACTATCCATTGATTTAATCCTCCAGGGAGAGTATTTTATAACGACGTACCTACAAGCAGCAGCTATGTAACAGTGACTTTGGATGTATGTAATAAGTTTTCACAAACCAATAACGCAACCACACTCCACTTTAACATAAAAATCTACATCTATAAGAAAAATATACATTACATTTTTTATACTAAATTTTATCATCTAAATTTATTTTCGGTGTTCTGTCTTTCGACACATTTCATTGTGAATTAAATATTAATTAATGAACATTATGTCAGTGTGTACGATAATAAATATAATAAATATAATTAGGTATTTGTAACTCTGGAAATTTTATACTTATAAGATCTGACTTCAATATATATGTATAATATGTTTATTTATACATATAAGTAGTAACATTGAATATGCATAGTACGTAATAATAGGAATATTCTGTAACTATTCGACAACTGTACCCTACGAGCTAAATAAATGATTAAACTAAGTTAACGTACCTACTGAGGTGTTGCGATGGTGACAATGAGAACTGGTTGAGGTCTAAGTGAACATTATTATGTAGAGGTGATCTTACAATATCTACATATATCATCTCGAGCACTAAATCATCCGTTTCGTCTTGTGCAATTGACTAAATTTTTCCGAATTCCAGATTCACCATTCGGCTTCAGCCTTTCAGTCATCAAGTCATTTTGTACAAATACGAAGTGGGTGCCCCAATTCATAGATAACATTAGTCCGGTATTCGTTTTTTTTTGTTTTCAATGAGTTCCATTAAAAACGGTCGAAACTTCGCACTTCATTTTCGTTATTTTCTTATTATCGCAATTATGTTATATAATTAATCTTAATAGCCTAGATCTGTGCGTACGTCACGTGTCAAATTCTCTGACCGAACATAGACAAACAATTCTATCTACATTATAAAACTTAATCGATGGTCAAAGCCTTTGAAGATGGATTCACTTTAGTACGATCGTTTTATGACGTCAATTTTCAGTAGGTATTATCACGTGAAACAATCGCAGTCAAAACGAGGAAAGCAGAACGGCAGTTGACGGCAGTATGACGGCAGTTGCAAATTAAGAAAAAACTTAAGAGGGCACTAATTACTAATTTATACGTAGATTATAAAAATGAGTTATTTTGCGTACGAATGTATTATTATAACAACAGACCACTGCGTGTGTTGTTATAACAATACATGGTTGCTTTGGTTGATATTGGGCGTTAGGAATTGTTGTAGTGGACACTGGCCCACTTTAAACATTAGATCCGCCCAGTTAACCGATCACTTCCATGTCACGGTACGAATACACATAGATGTCATTTAATCAATGCAGCTACTCTACGATATTTGATATCGTCTACTAAGCTGCAAAACTGTGAGCTACTCATTATCATTTAGGTACTTATCTAACTTCAATGTTATTCAGAATCAGCTATAAGTACCTAACATTTAAGATACAAGCCAATACTTGTACACTTTTAAATATCATACAAAACCGTTTCAGTTAACATCGAAGATAGACTCGTTTTTAATATATAATTTTTTCTGTATTTAATATCGCTAAACGAACGCCATTTTAATATTACATACAATAAAGTCCATGTTCAGTATTACGTAGAAGCCGATGTCGTAGTAAATCTGTGGAAGCAGCATTTCTGTTTCATTTGTTTACATTAGGTACATTGCATTTTGATAAATGTGTGATCACGTGTTTGTAACTTTTACAGTGTTTTTCTTTCAAAATCATACAAAGACAAAATAATACAAATTGAATTACTACAGTTAGTTGCGATCAGATTGAGTATTAATATACTTACTCATAAATTTATATTGACACCCAACGGATGCTTTTTGTTGCAATTCCAAAAGGGACCCAAGAAAGATACAAAGCAAATAACTTCATTCGTTAATTATAATGTTTTGTAATCGAAACGCTGCTTCCGTTGATCACCATGTTATGTAGGCGTATTTAGGCGTAGGTATGGAGGGTGACGGGTTCGAAGTCGTCATGCGTGGAGGGCCGCGGCGGCAGCGGGCGGTGCGGCGGCGGCGGCGGAGGCGGCAGCAGGCTCGTTCCTTCCGGGACATAAACATTCGCCAATCGATCCTGGAGAAATATGTTCAATTAGAATCGTCAAAATTTTTCCCAAGTGGTTGTAAGACGATTTGAAAGTTACTACAGACATACATATATGTATATCGCAACGCATGATAGCTATGTGCTACATAGTAGGTATACCTAGATATATGAGACCTAGAATCCATAGCTAACGAATTTTTTAACAATAGTTTAGCCTCGGTTTAATTAAATTCAAAAGAATGTAAGCAACACATTGTTTTAAACAGTATTAACTTTAGATGAATACCACAAAAAATCATTACACGATTTAACCACCGGTGTACATATTTAGAGTAAAGCGGCGGTTACTCCAATGTAATCTTGAATGAGATGTATACTTTATTGTGTGGTGGAAGAGGTGGATGTACGGGTGTCATAACGATTTCATTGGAAATGTTAATATTATTTTTTCCTGTCATTGTATATTATTATAACAATTGAAGACTAAAGACGTCACTTATTTACCTGATGCTTGTCGTATTTGAAGATGCCTTGGAAGCGCGGGCGGCGGTCGGGGTCGAGCGCGGCGGCGGCGGCGCTGTAGTTCGGATTATGGAACGATATGTGACCACTGCGTTCGCCGAAGTCATCCTTCGGTTCTGTCTCGCGCTTTAGGTACTGCCGTACTGTATGGCAACATACGATAATTTTTAATATAAGGAACAGGCACATCAGATGTCGAGCGTCAAGATGGGATGTCTAGAGGAGACTAAATGTATCCAATTTCAAATAGGACTTAGTCTTGAGTAATCTCACTAAGAAACGTGTTGTTACACAAAACAAAAAGTAAACCTCTAGCGTTAAAATCCTTGAAAACATTTTCTCAGATATCATCACGGACAATTTTAATAAGCAATTTCTTAATAGGTTATGTATCTTAGAACAATAAATAACGAAATTGTTTTAAAAAATGACTGCCTCGTTGGTCGTGTTGGTTGCAAGTGCGAATGCAGATCGGGAGGTCTTCAGTTCGATTCCCGGATCGGACATTATAAAATTTTTCTAATGTAGATTTTCTAGTAGTGGCTCGGGGTTTGGATACGTGCCCCCGGCGTATGGCAATAGGCTCATCATAGTGGGACGAAAACGTATCTGGTGAAACGTGGGCGTGTTCCACATTCCCTTCCTACCTTTTCAGTGATTACAGGAGTGATGTTACATATTTAAAAAAAATGGACTTACTGTAACAGCAGACGAGAGTGGCGGCTATGAAGATTATGAACACGCTTAAAGCGATGGCCGAAAGAATCATGGTGACGGAGATGCCTTCCGAGGCGGGCGACGACTGGTGCACCGTCCCAACTTCAATATCCATGTAATCGTAATAAGACGGATAATGTGAGTGCATTCTCAGTTCGACAAGTACGTTTGGTGCTGCAGAGAGAAATATTGGATCAATGCCTTACCCTCCACACTTACTACGCTCAAGATTTGAATATTTCTCTCTGCACTTTATTAAGCTAAATATTTGTACATACATATACTTAATAACATTAGTACTTTAAAAAAATTAAATGAAAAAATTTCAAGCATCCTAATAGCAACATCGCAGGTATCTTAACACATGAAGCATGTAAGCACTAATAGAAGCCTTTAAGGGCCACGTGTAAGTTAATCTTCTAAAAGTTTTTTTTGGATATACTCCGGAAAACTAAAATATATTTTACTTTGGGTTTATCACAACACCGAAGACAACACCAATGATGTCACACTACGACTTACTCGTTGAGCAGACTCGGCTATCGGGCTCGTTAGGGCAAGCGCAAATATAATCGTGTCCCCTAAATAAGCACAGATGAGTGCATCCTCCATTATCATTTTTGCAAGGATTCCACCCATGTTGTTTATCAGCTGATACTGCTTTTATTTCCATAGCCATTTCTAGATCAGACGTTACCGCCGTCACGTTTTGTCCCGTCTTTTTATCAGCTCTCATTACTGATTTTTTATACCAGTCAGTCCAGTATATGTAATCCTTGAACTAAAGATATCATTATTAAAGATATTATTAGTAGATTAACTTAACTTACGTTACATGTTGTTCATCATTTTTTAAGTAACCGAAACCTTTAATCTTTCATTATTCCCTTTATAAATAAATGAAATACACGCTTTTTAAATTACCTGTGTCATTCCGAAAGGATTTTTAGCATCTGGAATTAATTGTACTCTATGCTGACCGTTCAAATCAGAAGTGTCAATTTTGTCCTTTAAGGCGTCAGTCCAGTAAAGTCTCTTGTCCTGAAAATCGATCGTTAAGCCGTTTGGGAATCCTATATCATGATCAACTATAATTTTTCTTTGGCTGCCATCGAGAGCACAACGTGATATATGTGGATTTTCACTCCAGTCGCTCCAATATAATATGCTGCAAAATAAATAAATGTTGTAACATGTATCTACAATATTAAGTTTAAATGTAAAAAATATATATGATAGTATTTTCTAACCCTCTGGCTGGAAATAAAGCTATCGAACGCGGTTCTTGTAATCCAGATAGTAAAGTTTTTCTAGACGTTCCATCCAACCTTGCCACTTCGAGCACCTAAAATATAAAACATAAGTGTTACATATGTATGTGTATAAGGCAGTCCACTAAAATTGCTAAATAGTTAATCGTAATTATATAAAAAAATAATTGGTTTTAAAGTACCTTGTATTCATTATCAGTCCAGTAAAGGTTGTCGGCAATCCAATCCACTCCCAACCCGTTGGGAGTGTCTAGCTTAGCTGTTATTATATTCGTAGTATGACTGGTATTCGACATATCTATAGACCTACAATACGTATTGAATATTATTATCCCTACTAAATGTTAACCAAAGCTAAGGAATGATGCCACGAGTAAAATTTTATTAATACAAACAGATTTGAAGCTAATCTTCTACAAACCTTATGCTGTTGTTATTGACATCAGAAAAATAAATGAGCTTCTTGTCCCAATGGAAATCAACTGCAATGGAGTTAAGCACATTTTTTAAGGGCAGGCTGAAGTCCCATTGTTCAGGAGTATCCAAAGATATCATGGAAATTGAATCTCTGGTAGCAAATACAAGGAAGTTGTCTGGATGTTTCTTGCAGATCTTTGGTTTGTGATTTGTTTCATTTTCGTATAATAAACCAGTTGGACAAATACAAGAAAAGCCTTGCGGGTTGCGCAGACACAGGTGAGAACAGCCACCGTTCTTCAGACCATTAGCGTTGCAAACGTCTTCTACTACATGTTCACCCTAAAATGGCATTCTCGAATATACATAACTGTACTAATATCATACGCATTCAAACCATTCACTTTGCTTACTGTTTTTTCGTACCTGAATAGCGCGAATATCCATTAAACCGTCAAGATTATCTCTAATGATCAACTGTTCCTTCCCGTTAGATTTATCAGCTCTGTGAAGCGCTTTAGTCTTCCAGTCAGTCCAGTAAATGTGTTGACCTACAATCACAATTCCGTAGGGATATGACACGCCAGTCATCAATATTCTCCTGTCATTTCCATTAAAATCTGAACTTTCAATGGACAAAACTTTTGCATCGTTCCAGTACAAACGACCATCAATCCTGTCGACTGCGAGACCGTTGGGCCATTTTATATTATTATCGACGATGATACGCCTGTAAAGTAATTTACTTTCATTAGATAAAGATTATCGAGACAAAGCACATCAATTAAAACTTTCTATGTAATCATTTTTGTCAGTATCTTGAACAATAACCCCTTACCTGTTTTTACCGTCCATGTCCGCTCGCTCAATTTTTGCTGAAGTACCCCAATCTGACCAGAACATAAATCCGCCTTCGTAGTACAAAGCAATAGCACGAGGAGAGTCTAAAAGAAATGCAAATAATTAAAGTTTAACAGGCGAATTAATTTACTTTTTTAGAAAATAACAAAAGCTGTATTTTCTTACCTAAACCAGTCCAGACAAGAACTTTTCTGTTCATTCCGTCAAGGTCCGATACCTCTATGCTATTACGTCCTCCATCAGTCCAATATAGCTATTGAAATACAAACATGTTAAAGATTTACATTTTTTTCTCTGGATATATTAACCAAATTTTAATAAGACTAACCTTTCGTCCCGTTGAGTCGATAACAATGCCATCAACTGTGTGCAACCCTTTGCGAATAACTGTCTCGATATGATTTCCCTCCTTACTGGCTCGTGCTATGATACGTTCAGCAGTGTCTGTCCAATATACGTAACCTGGTGATAAAACATTAACAATAATGTAGGTTTAAGTATTTTCCAAATCTATATTACGTTCCTTGTACAATGCAATGTTTTTACCAGTTTTCTGATCAACGTCGACACCCAAAGCGTTCCTTAGTTTAGGTAATGGTAGAACAACATCAACCAGGTAATCCATGTCTAATGACACTACTCGAATATCCATACGGTGCGCAAAAATTAGGAAATTTATAGGTCCATCAGTACACGTTTTGCCGTCATCCTGTTAATAGTAAAACATACATTATCATGACATATTAAATACGTAATAATAATGAAAGCCTTTATAAATTTTGAATCTATGGTCATCTATATTATAACTGAAGTCAGTAATGTTGTGTTCATATGTCTTCGGACATGCAATACGCGCAGGCAGGTCGTACGCTTTGTGCGAGTTCTTAGATCCAGACCGAAGAACTTTGTACCGCCAAGCTACTATTGTTAATTATTCACAACTTACACATATTGCTGTGTTATTGTTTACTCTACTATGTTTCGCTTTCTGCTACCTGTTTTGTTAGTATAATACTGCCTTTGGTGTGTTTACTGCAAACTTTTAGTACTCATGCAATGAATAATATAATATGTACATTAAACATCATGTGAATTTGCACTCTTCATTTCGATACACAGCAATATCAAATTCAGTAAATTTACAACACACATTACGTAATACACATTTTATTCACTTCATTCAGATTTTACTTTCGTTTTGTGCAGCTTTACTCACACTCAATTTTATACCAGTTGGACAAGCGCAAGTCCTTCCTCCGGGTCGCAGCAAACATAAATGAGAACACCCGCCATTGTTCTTACTGCACCTTTAAATAATGACAAACAGGTAGTGTTAGAAAACAAATAAAACAAACTGTTTACAATAAAGGTTTTGACTGCCTCGCTGGTAGTGTTGATTGCAAGCCCGACTGCCGATCGAGAGGTCCTAGGTTCAAATATCGGGTCGGGCGCTGTTGGATTTTTCTAAATTATATTTTCTGGAAGTGGTTCTGCATATACATATGTACATATTCCCAGTGGATGGCAATAGACTCACGATCAATTCCATAATGGTACATAAACGTAACTGGTAAAACGTGGTGTGCTAGACTCCCAAACATAGTTATTCGGGGACTACAGGTCTGATGGAACATTTTTTTATGTTACATTTTAAAACCGCTAAACAATTACAATCCGAGCAGGTGATATGACGATCTGTTAAAGGCTACAGACAGAAGCCCGATGCAGCGAGCCGAAGACAGGGCGCGAAGGCGCTCCTTGGGGTTGGCCTATGTCCAACCTATTGGCTATGCCATACACCGGGCACAAATCCAGACTCTGAGTCACTATTAAAAATTTCCGTGTCAAACTATGGGGATTTGAAATAAATGCAGTTACTGGACTAAGCAAGAAAGCAGTATATAAGCCTAATATTCCTTTAAACTTAAAAAAATCATAGTTGCGATTGTCTAGATAATTTTTTTCAAAGCGAGTTCAATGATTGTATTTAGCAAAATAATCAAAGTGGCATTTGTATTGACCATAAAACCCAAATTAGACCTAATAAAATCCGAACTGCTGAGAACCACGGAAGATCAGAGTGAGTCACTTGATCGCCATAATACCTTTCGTGCATTTCTTTTCCATCTTCATCGTCGGTCTGGTTTTAAGTCTCGGCCAAAAATTAATCCAAAATCTTTTTTAAACACTAATACTTTGGATATATTTTCAGTTAAGACTAGTAAACCGCTGTGATTCTTTATTTGTAGACCTCGGCTCACCGTTTATTCTTCATCGACGTTCTCATACTTCACCATAGTTTTAATTTATTTATTTTAATATACTTTTAATTTATTTATTTACGTTCAAGGATTCGTAGAAAATAGTACTTTACATACGAGCATGTCCAGCTCGCCGAGATGTAATGAAGCAATGGAAATAACCTTACTTTTAAAACGGATTAATTGAATGAATTTACAAGTGTTATTCTGAATAGATAGTTTATGGTACATAATAAAATTATGATAAGCAGATGCAAGCGATAAATTAATTATATCGAGGTTTTATTTGATTAGCCTTAATACCTGTTAAATGAGGTTCTCCTTTCCTTGTGGAAGACTCTGACATCCATGAGACCTTCCACGCCAGCACCCAGAGTTCGTCTATTCAAACCAGTTCTTTTGTTTGCCGCTTGAAGGGTTTTGGTCTCCCAGTCGGTCCAGAATACTTCGTCGCCGTACAAGTCGAGCCCAAATGGATGCGGCAGATGTTCACCTGCTCGATACGAATAATGAGTTGATTACGCTAATTTTCTACATGTACAGTGTTAAATATTATATTTTTTGTTTACACACATAATATCGAAATTAATATTTTTTTGTTAACAGCAAAGAGTAATAAAAATATCGTAGCAATTGATTGCCAAGTAACCAATGAATATCTC
>DWDW01000113.1:0-18232 GCA_018245635.1 Mimoniades versicolor eupheme | reverse complement strand
ATAGGTGCATAGGTGCCAACACGACTTTAATCATAAAGTCGTGTTGGCACCTGTCATAATTATTTTGAAAATGGGAGAAATTTTCAAAAGTTGAGTTCGATTGAGATTTTCTGGTAAGGATTCGAGGGCCCCCTGAGCTTGAGGGCCCCGGGACACGGCCCCGCCTAGCCCCTTAGTAGCTACGCTACTGGTACCGGCTTACTGTGAATTTTACGTTTCATTGCGCTTCAATGATTTGTGTACAGTAAGGGCTTTTAATTTCAAAGGTGGCAGAACAATATAATATGGTAGGTAAGCGCCACCATACTTTATTGCGCACTTCATTCATGACAAAATATCGAATATTACTATAGATCTAAACTAATTACATGAGTATTATAACTCATCATTTCATTTATACGTATCTATGTACTCGTAGTTCCTTGCTCTGTTAAAATGTACCTCTTAAAAATTTAGGAATTAAACATTTTTCTACGTTTTAAATTGTGATGGTGGTAAAAAAAAATGTGTATATGTGCAATGTAAAATACGTTGCACAGACTTACTTACTTTTTCAAACAATTTCCTTTTAATTTACGGTCGCTTCCTGAGCGGAAATATTTAATTTCTGTCATACTGTGGAATATTACGCTGGTGATTGTATATTTGCTGTGGTAAGGTAGAACATGTTTGTTATCGTGACTACCTTCGAAGGTTAAAACGTTACTCGGAGGTTAAATCGTTTATTCAGTTTTGACTTTTATAAATTTTTGGCTATATCGATATTACCGAGGAGAAGTAAACCAAGCGCTAGTACCTACTCGTACAAAATCTACATAAGTTAGTGATTGAACACACAGTACAAAGAGTAATGTCCGTCAAAATTCGCCGCAGCGTTCATCGGCTATCTGTTGTCTACTGCATGTTGTTTAAGTTGTTTAATACGATCTCTCTCCTTTCTCCCAAACAATGCTTCTGATTCCTGCATTCTACTCGCAACAGAGCCTTTCGCTCTTTTGAAAATGTGCCGCTCTACATTCCTCCGTATTCCATTTCCTTCCGTCAAAAATATTCCAATATCGTTGCCGCCTACCTCTGTAGTTCCGTTTTCCAGTTTAACCAGGGATGCAAATTTTTACAACCAATATTTACAACCGTGGTATAATTTTTTTCGTTCTATCTTATTTGTATACTAAATTGTCTTAACGCAATCCTGGTATTGGAAAGTTTTATTTATTCATCTTTCTTTTTTCTTGTAATATTATGTGCTTATTCCTCTGTCTCTTAACAGATATAGATATCTGGAAGACATCCCTTAATCGTCGCTTATAGTCTATCAAATTATGTCGTTCTGTACTTGTGACTTGGTGTACAATGAAGTGTATTATCATTTTTTTCTATATTATTGTTAACGTATGCTGCAACGATCAAAAAATTTCGCCATAATTAATTGAAAAATATGTATAAATAATTGGTACCAATTATTTCTCACATTTACTGATTACGTAATTACGATTTCAATGTGAACTTCGTTAATAACCCAAATTGCGTGCATCACGTTATTAAATATATTTAATTACAGTATATAAATAAAATATTGGTCCTAAGTTCACAATAAAAATATGTAATTACAAACATCAAATTTAGAAAACCTTATCATTATTACTATTGTTAAATCAATATATTTAAATAACAGGTTTCTCGCGCCGCCAAAGCTGCTGTCTGTGTGTGACCGTGCCCTGGCGGATCGCGTCATACTACAATCCGCCTGCGCCGGTTTAGTGACACAGAGAGAAATAAACATTAATGCGACAAAATATTATTGAAAAAGTAATATCTTCTTCACATGGCCATTTTAATTCCATAGAAGGCCAAGCCTCTTTTATAGTGAGAGCAGTCAGGTTCACTAACAATGGGACTTACGCGCCAGTCACATTTAATATTTCAAAAAGGTTTTATAAATAATATACGGCAGAAAATGGGGGCTCATTAACTTACCGTTATGTTCGAATGTTTTGTATACGCAATATTAAATTATACGTGTGTCGTATTCGAAAGTAGATACATACATACATATTATTATGTAAAATAATCGTATGTCTCTGTCGTTGTAACCTGGGTGTGCTACGTTCGGACGCCGTTTAAGTAACTGTGTCAGTATTTACGCATTGCGAATCGCCAATCTCAGACCGTAGTATATCCTATATGTAAACAGTTATATATGTATATGTATGTATGTATATATGTACATATATGTCAATGTATGTATATGTGAGTATGTATAAATAACTACCTATATATGTATATGTAAATATATATCAATATATAATGTATAATCGGAGTGAAGTATGCACCTACGACATGCTCTACCCATCACCCAGGGTTGACTGGGAGAGAATGCCATTAGGCATTAAGTACGCCCTTGTATCCCTTAGCTTAAGGTGCTGCAAACATTTAATTAATAAATAATTATATATCTCTCTCATTATATTGAATAACATAATAATTATAATAACCTTGTCATAAAATCACACTTTCTATTTGCTTTTGTTGGATTTCGTTCATTAACTTGCTATTAACAGTCGCTTCGCTGGGCTTTATTTGAAATGTTATAATATTTTTGTTATAAATTAGAATCACGATATTTATAACGTCATAATGCTTAATCTACGGCTTAATCTACGCTTAATCTATTAATTTTTCTTTGTGACATATTTATTTTTAGTGACCTACAATTTTATTATCAAACAAACAAATTAAAGACAGATTCCACAAATATTCCACGGTATAGATATAGATTTATTTTTATTATTATCTAATACCGGTACCGTTACTGTTGATATTGATCTGGTACTGTTCAGGACTGTATCGTCTCCTATCTTAGTAAATTGAAAGTGCCACTAATTACACACACATGATTCGATACAATTAGCAGCAACCGTGGTAGGGCTTTGTATGTATTGTACATACAAATGTTGATCAATTAGTCAATCCACTGCATTCTAAATCGAATTGTCATGTATCGGTTTAACTATAACGCCGATAATATCAACGATGCTCTATTTAATCAGCCTTCCATCGCCGACGGTTGTTTGCTAACTATATTCGTGTAACACGAGATAAATTATTTCAGGCCGACGCGTTACTTACGAGTACCTTACCTAAATTAACCTGAATCTGTAACCAGCTTGTCATTAAATATAACGCAGCGTGCTTTATTAAATAAAGCTTATTACGACATAGTATATTATTTTTTACAGAAGAATCCTTGGCTGATCTTTTTGTTTGTATATCACGATGATGACGAATGCTTCCTCATCATCATCATAACACCATAACATTAGTCTCTATAATGCCGTGGCTAGATATGGGCGGCTCCCAACGTGTGCCAACATAAACACATGCTTAGGTAAATATATGTATAGGAACATATGTGTACATGCATAACGCTGTTGTTAACTAGTTGTGTTCTACTTGTTACTTTTATTTAAACGTGTTATATCATTATATTTTATATCTCTACTTTATGATATTTAAAATGAATTAACGCCTCAACGCTATTTATATATATTACTATCTATACAAAAGGTAAGTTTGAGGTCCAAGGTTTTTTATATCTCAAGGGATATGTCATTCGGAAATATAGGGAGACAAATCAATAGAGCAATAAGTATTCAGACGTGACAATTTACAATTTCCGATGACAAGTAGTGACAATTTATCCCGGGTATGGCGTCATGTCCGCTGGGAATACAGCTAAGGAAATGTATTCTTCGTCTTTATTTCCACACGACAGATACAGGGGACGCAAAATATCCTTACCTTACCGCGGTTTATATTTCTCAATAATGTTGTCGTCAAAATCAGTAAAATGTTTATTGAGAATTATGGCAGCAACCCGCTTCAGTTTCTCTGATAGATCCCTATACGTGTCTCACCTATTTCACCTGTAATATTACACTCGCGGTTCTGGAGCGTACCCGTCAATAATAAATTAATAGTCCAGCGAAGTATTTCATGCTGCGCGTGAGGATACTCAGACTATTAACGATTATCACAACCTCATGATAACTAATCGAATCACAAACGCATAAAGCTCAACAGTACTGCACTTTTGCGTGTTCAATCTCCGAATAATACGACATATTGATAATGTCATTCTGTGATATACCTACACACTTAGCTACATATTTACAATGCGATTACAATAGCTTTTGTTGTATACCGCTGTGTAAACTCGCTTCAATCACTTTGAAATGTATTAATTTCGTCCAAAAACCGCACTTCACTTTACAGGAATAGTAAAACCGTTAACAGGGACTATCCATTTGATAAGCCCACATCGGCCCACATTGTCAAGTGTCCAGTGCAAAATAGATCACTGAGTCAGATAGACGGTACAAATTGTTCCTGAATTTCAGTGGTATCTATTCAATAGTGACTGGACGTTACTAAATACGCCTTGAGTGTCTATGTCAAGTTTCATTGATAATATTGTACCTACCTGCTCTCTCCAGTTTATACAGTCCGCAGTTAATAATGGAAATGGATACTTTGAGATAGAGGATAATTCAGCGGTCATTCGGTATTCTATTCAACTCTACTACTAATTAATTTTCACATTACTTGGAATTTATCAATTTGTCTAGTTTGTGAGGATAACAATATTAGAATTGTCAGATCAATATAAAAATATTACTATTTGTAATACCATACTTTTAAATATAATGATAAATTTAAAGTAAATATCAATTTCATTATTATTTTGCTTTTATATTTTTATGCTTTTATATTTATTAGTGTAAATTTCTTGGGTATAAAATATCTTCCTGCGTATAAAAATCTCGGTTTTCCACAGAAACCTTTTGCTTGATATTCTCATAAAAATTTCTCTATTTCGCTAAATTCTCGCGGGTGGCGCCGCAAGCATTTAACGTGTGCAATAAAAATGGCTGTGACAGTGGGGAATGTCAGCAACAAAAGGAATTTAAAATAAAGAAATAAATCCGATAAACTTTTATATCCTTCTGCATAGTTTCGCAACTCCGACCCGAACAGAAACTGTATGTAAGAATTCACTCAAACAAATAGATGCTATATTAGAAAAGAGCTTATCGGAAATAAACTTTTACTAATACGAGTAAATAACAGTAGGTAAATAAATCGAACAGAATTGATGTGATGTCCGCGTATGAATATTTATAATTGTTCATCCTGAGTAACGTTTTTAATTCATTAAATTTGTAAATGTATTGTTCATTCTGTTTGATTGCCTTCTGATTAATAACATCATTTCCAAACGTGTGAACATTTTGTTTAAAGTTATTTACAAAATTTTGGTTTTACGCTTTTGCATTTCCAGTTTCAAGCTATTATGTCGACAGTGTTTCGCTTGTTTTTCATTATCCTCATTATTCATAGTACAGTACCTATAGCTTTTGCATTATTAGATATGTTGTTTTTGTATTACCACCTCTGTTTGTATTACTACGTAAAGACAAAAATGTATGTACCTATTTGAAATACCGACATCTTGATGAGAATTAGCTGTGTCTTAAAAATTCTTAACATAGGTACTCGTATTGGTATTGCACAATTGTTTCATATTTATGTACTCGCATGTATGTATTCGACTTTGTATTTTAAACATTGAAACACACCCTACGGCGCTGCAAATTCTATGCAATCGACCCAGAAAAGCTATCCATCAATAGCGATACAATTGCACATCGCTTGAAATAAAAATCGTTAGTCGTACGCTTGGAATTGGACATACGTGAAGGATCGCGTGTCAGTTTTCATTATCGCCTCGCTGCATGTATATGACGCAGCTGCTTTGTAAGGCAAATGTCGGATTTCGCAAATTATTTAATTTGTGGCACTGAGGAACCCAGGGGCGCTTTGATGACTTATCGCGTTCAACGTGCAATATGTATAACAATTACGTACATATGTACATTACGTATTAGGTACATTATGTATTTGCATATTTACTTTACGTTTTATTTTATAATAATCATAACATTATAAGTTGATTCCCTCAAAATGTACGTCATGTTACTTAAATTCCATATAAAGTGTTTATACGTCTTCAACATTGAAGTATTGAGTAATCCGCTAAGTTCATTAGCATAATTTAAAAGTCCAAATTATGTGCTTAGAAATTTTGTGCAAGACTATTCATTTTTTACCGATTAATAAACGATTGTCATTAATTCGTGGATGTGTTTACTGAGGTTATTCAATTATCTACATCTAATTTGTGTATATTATTATTTTATGCATTGAAGGTTTTTAATAAGGCACAGATCCGATTAATATTTATTTGTAATAAATATTAATTGCAAGAGAAATTCACTGTCATAATTTGCACCTTTCATTAGAAATAATTGCGGAGCCTCCATTTCCGACCGTACTGTGACCTATGTAGTGGATAACACATTAATATTTAATTGGTATGCTCTTATGAATACAACCGATTTTGAATAAATATTTCATTCATTTCTACCATTTGTTTTTCTTTTCCGCCATATTTTTATAGATCTGTACAAGGAATTTCATTTTCATTTTAATGGTTTTTCTATTTCGGCTATAAATTTTACATTTGTATACAATATTTTTTCATATTTATTTCGATTTTCAGTTTTGTGTAACAAATATATCCTCATCATATTGGTTTGAGATCCTGTGTAATGTTGTTAATTATTAGTTTGACTTAAAATTTACACTTCAATTTAATTACAACCAAATACGCTTCACTTTCCATTCTTCCCCTGAACCAATCAGAGCTAATAAACTTTCAGTAATATTATTATAGTATAAACAACATAATATTCCTTCTCATATCTACTTTCTACCTAAATTTCAGTTAACCACAAGTCTTGAAGCATACAGATGGTAGTAAGAGGTTACTAACGTGAGGACGTTCAGTAGGTATCTGAAATGTGCTAATTTTATCATCTTAGGATAATTAACGCAGTACTTTGACTATAGCATCACTGATTTGCGTTTATTCCTATGTCTATAAAACTTTAGCTCTAACACAAGAGCTACGTTGAAAATTAGTTCGTCATCACCATTATAATTATTGCTCCCGCCCACTGTTATACATATCGTACATGGGCTCTCTTCAATAACACTGCACTTAATTCTATCTGCTGCTCTTCGTATTCGACCACTGCCAGCTACTCAGCGTATATTATCACTCAAACTAGCTGAATGGCATTCTACGTCACGTTTACCAAGGCAAGTGAAAGTCGAAAAACACTTACTAAAACAATTATCGTATAATTCGTAACAATATGATCTTGTAACTTTTCTGTTCGTAAAAAAATTAGGGGCATATATTTTATATATTTAAATAAAACACGGTTAAAAATGTAAAATTTTATTTACGACACGAATCGTATCCTGACTCTTTATCATAGCCCAGGAAGAATACACGATTTCCGTAATTTCGTATGCAAAGCTGAATTTAAAGCAATTCCGGGATGATGCGAAAGTCGTGTTAGAAATTTGTACTGAAACTAAAGCAACAAAGTCGTCAACACTTTTAATGTACTGCGGTATAGGCGAAATTTTAATAATTACTTTAAATAGGATTTGCGTCTATTTTGCGACTTACGTTCTTCAACTGTTTAAAAGATAAGTGATAATTTACTGTCAGCAGTAAACTTGACCGCCCTGGACTATATAAAACTGTGGTTCACTATATTTATGCGAAAGTTTCGTATTGGTTATGAAGATGTCCGATTTTAATTAACATAATCATTTTAAAAACTAGTCCCTTTATGGTATTGCGTTAAAGTGTCGTCTATTTTAAATTAATTGTCTTAACCCCAAACAATATTGGACATAGTAAAATACCGATACCCTGAATTTATCTAAATCGTCGCAAGGTACGTTTTTCTAGTTTTAGTAGAAATATTGAAGAATTGGAAAACTCCAGTTCGACCTAGGATAAGTTAAGTAAAGAAATTGTTATAATTTTATAAAGATACAAGCTAACCCGCCGAACTTTGTGGGTACCGGCCTTTTCAAGGTTTTTTTCTTTTTCATTTGTTTTTTTTTTCAAAACCTATCCCAGTGATTCTGTGAACGAACAAAGTCGGGTCGCGACACGTGTTAAGTACTTTCGAGGTTATTTGGATCACTTAATTAACTTATCGTGAGAACTACACTTAAAATAATAATTTTATTAATTATTGATAAAAAGACTAACTCGTTGGTTGTGTTGGTTACAAGTGTGACTGCCGATCTGGAGGCCCTGGGTTCAAATCCCAGGTTGGCGCATACAAAATGTTTCTAATTTAGATTTTCTAGTAGTGGCTCGGAATCTGCATGTGTGCCCGGTGTATGCCAATAGGCTCACCACCTATTCCATAGTGGGAAGTTAACGTAACCGGTGAAACGTGTTCGGCATTAATTTGCCTACCTCTTCGGGCATTACAGGCGTGAAGTTACGTTTTTTATAAAAACAATGTTTGTGGTAGACCAGACCACCCATATTATTTAGCGATAGATTGCGACCTATTCTGAGACCTACCAAATACATATAAAATTTCATAAAAATCGATCAAGCCGTTTCGGAGGAGTATGACAACTAACACTGTGACATGAGAATTTTATAATACAAAGAAGATACTTCGTTGTTGTCATTGAAATTTATTAGGTACCTATATGGGTTTTGAAAACAAAGCGCTATTTAAATACATGGCTATGTAGCATCATGGTCATAACAATTTATACATATTATTATGAGTGTAATATTTGTGAAACGATTGTAGATGGCCCGGTATAAAACTTTGTTACATGCTTATAACACAACAAAACCAAAGTTTCGAAATAAAACAAACAATATATGTATGTACGTGCAGAGTATTGTGTGTTATTTATTGAAGATAAATGGATTCCTACGATATTTTTTAAACAACACTGATTTTTAATTAATTGAAAGAAACACGAATAGCGAGAAGAAACCCCGGGGTTTTTAGTTGCAATAACAAACGGAGTTAGACTTGTCGACTGCCTTAGATTCGACTGAAACTTTAAGATAGTCTAGAAAAAATCTCACGAGTTGTTTTTCTTTTCTAATGACTTTTATAGACTTACTCGTATTTTGTAATGAAATCTACTGTTATTTTCATTTTCTCTATTAACTAATCGAAGTATAATATTATAATATGTAGTAACGGGATCCTAGGAAAATAGCAATGATATTAATACGGAGTTTGATTTCCACCCAGAATAAATATTAGAATGAAAATTAAATACGAGTACTTGTTCCTTGTCTGTGTGTAAGTACATCTAGGTACGTATATTATGTTGTATGTAAGTATATATGTAGTTTGAGTCGTCTGGTACCATACCATAACACGAGCTCTCTGGACGCTTACTTTGGGATTAGATTGCCGTTTGTGGAGATGTCCCGAGACATTATTATATTCCCAATATATTATTTACTGTTTCATACGAATTGCGCTAAGGACGCCATGACTTATAACATTGTTGTTGATAGGATTACATTGGAAAGTGTTATTATTTTTATCATTCTAATTATTTCATTAAATTTATTGTATGCCATGTTAAACGAGTATTGAGCCACTGCGGTTCGAGCGGTTCTGAATTCAAAACCCGTGTCGGGTTAGTATCCGTAAATAGTATCTAAATAAAAAATCTATTAGAGTAATTGAATTTTTTATACTTAGATTTTCTATAAGAATTTTGAGCTATTGAAATTTCTAAATAAAAAATCTATTAGAGTAATTTAATTTTTTATACTTAGATTTTCTATAAGATTGAAGCATTCTTACGACAAAGAACCTTGCGGGTGAAAGTGGGTGACGTATTGTCTGAACACCAAGAGATACATAGTGGTGTGCCACAGGGCTCAGTTCTGGGCCCAGTGCTGTATATACTATACATCTACGATCTTCCACAACACATGTAATGTCAGTATCTTTGCAGATGACACAAAAATATTTGGGAATCCACTAACTGACTATGACCACCTTGAAGAGGATCTGAACAGAGTAGCCACCTGGTCCAACCTGCTCCACACACGGTCATCTGATTCCAAACTGAGCGTCAAGAGAGCTTGTGGCATGGTAACCAGATGGCTAATAAACTAAATACCTATATACATATAAATACTTGTATACATATATACTTAATTTTTTTTCACACCCAGTCACAGAACAAATACTTGTGTTCATCACACAAATATTTATTCTGGGTGGAAATCAAACCCACGACCTCCGGCTCAGCAGTCAGGTTCACTAACAACTGCACCAACGACGGGCCAGTCATATAGGCGTAATGTTACTTTTATGTTACGCCATTTAATTAAATAAATTCTATTCTAATATAATTGCTTCTATATTTTCTTGCTAAAATCTTGGTATATTTTCTTGCTAAAATATGAACTTACTTATTGAGTTTGTCAATTAAAAACTCTAATTTGCAATATCGTAGATTAAAAACTAGAGATTTAAGACGATTCTTGTGATACACATTTAATTTTCATGGCCATTAAGGATTGTGTATGAAGAAGAAGCACGGCAGATATGTAAGGATAGAGATATTCGACACTCGGTGCTCTCTGTCTACCACGTAAAGGACCTGGCGTGAATATATACCGATAATAAGGTTTGTGTAGATTCGTCTACGATACAAGTTTCTAAACTTATCTGTAGTCGATTTTCGGTAACTAAAAATAGGTTCGTTTAGTTTCTATGATAGGTACCGTACATTGATCATATAGGTAGAGGAATATAGAACACTCCCACATTTCACCAGTTCTTTTTGCGTCCCACTATGGAATAGGTGGTGAGCCTATTGCCATACACTGGGTACATTACCAGACACTGAGACACTACTAGAAAATCAAAATTAGAAAATTTTTGTAGTGCCCGACTAGGGAATCGAACCCAGGATCTCCCGTTCGGCAGTCGCTCTTGCAACCAACACGATCAACGAGACAGTCAAAGCAAATGTTTCCTGTTAATCCGATTTGTGTGCACCACGGTTTTACTGCATACTTACTATGTTTTTTACCGATGTACGAAAATCGTACATACAGTTACTAATGCGCGATGTAATCCTTTTATATTTGTGATGGACATTGTGGAATATGAATAATTCAAATTATAATTGTGTTCTATATGTACTGAAACGGAACATAGGTATGCATAGTTAATATTGCACTTGCAGAGTAATATATCCACTTTATTTACCTTTATTTTTTTCTCTTACCTAATAAAATTTGGCATTTTTTTCCCACGTCTAAATTCCTGGAATGGGTATGCAGAAGAGTGTAGTATACTACCACGGTGCGACTATTAAATTCTATGTTCCACCATGGAATAGAAAGTAAGGCTATTGGCCGTATACCAGGCACAAATCTAGGCTCCATGCAGTAGTTCCAGCTAGAAATTATAAGTTAGAAAAATACTGGGTATAGAGCCCAGGATCTCACAATTAGCAGACGCCCTTACAGCCAATCGACCAGCAAGCCAGTCACCTGTTACAAATGTTGCTTCTTACTTGGGAATAAAAATTTCTTTCAATGTCTTTGTATTTATACAGGCATTAAGAGAATTATTTTGTAAATCCATTAGTGACTAATACAAATTTTAATAAAGATATATTTAGTTATTACCAGACTTTCATAACTTATAATATTCGCTCTTGAAGATTAAGACCGAATGAATATTACTGCGTATTCATTTTTACTTTGTACTTCTAAACAAAATTAATATTGCTATGCCCTAAGACTGATTATAAATTATTGAAAGAAATTAACATTATATTGAATCCCAGGCTTCCAAGTAAATCATGATACAGTAGAAGCAAAAAAAATATGAAATAGTCAAGTGAGATTGGATTACAAATTCTTCAACAAATCGATGCCATCCTGGACGAATAATTTTAAGTGGCCATTGATCCAGTATGCTGCCACTTCCACACTTGACTGCAGCTATATTATAAGTTTTCCTGAAGTCCCAGGAGATGCGGTTTTTCAAAATTATCTATCTTTCAGTCTGTTACGTTTGAATGCATAAATAATCAGGTTTAAGATATAGGTATACATATATATATGTATGTATGTTAGGTCATACTTGATGCAAATAAACAGCTTTAAATTCTGTATATATGTATGTTACCTCATACTTAAGACATACATCTTATTTAAGATATACATGTTAGTTCTTTAAGTACGACGGACAGTTTATTTTTAATCTATTGTATGATAGGTATCGGCTGAGTAAGGCGTGGCGTCCATCTACTCCGCCTACCCGCGAGGCTGTATCTGATTGTAAATACCTTCAGGTGTATATTTATAGAATGCATTGTAATGGTAATAAAAATAATGTGAAGTGAAGATATAAAATATTGTTTTTATGTAAGAACGGTAGAATATGTAGCGTATTTCAAAGTTGGGTTATTTATTATTATTACTCTGTGTCCTATTGATGTCCCGTGCTGCTCTTGCTTGTTTTGTCTACGTGTTCAGCTGCATTCATCACACAAAGCCACCCTTAGCCGTTCGTTTAGGCGACGAATGGCGACAGCGTTTGTGATGACGACAGCGGTTTTGATCTCGTACTTGTCACATTCCCTTTTACAATCCACATTAAAACGATTCAAGATTTAATTATGTATTGAATTAACAGATCATATTGTTATTATGTTGGTTCAATAAATGATTTCTTTAGGTTTCTAGCATCATTATACAAATGTACAACTATACACATACATTTGAGAAGTTTCGCATGGGAAATGAGATTAGAAATTGAAATTGCAATGGAATCGTCTAATTTGTAAATGAAACTAATTTATTTATACTTATTGGAGAGGAGAATTTAATAAACAGAGAGTGGAATAAGTCATCAGTTTAAAGAGAAATAATAATGTTGGTGTTTAAATTTTATGTAACCCGTGTCATTTCTACACTGGACAGTGAAGCAAAATTTTATTAGGTTTTGAATACACGTTAACAAGTTTGGCGCTTTCGTTTTAGAATACGGTATGTACAATATCTTTATATTCTTACATACCTATGGATTACTTTTTAGTTCCTCACATTTATGGATTCATGTTTAGTATTAGTAAATTGATCTTTATAAAAATAAGATAAAGCGTTGAATCGTAAACATAATTGAGGATATTTTAGACTTTGTTTGACTGCAGCTACTTATCGGACATGGTGAATGATGGGTAGTAGGTGCCAAATGTGAGTCGGTGATTAGGGAATATAACGTATACTTACGCAGCCCTGTCCGCTTTCGGCAAACAAACGATAGCGAACGCAAACACAATTGCGATCCGGTGCACGCGGCGGGTGCGGCGCGGCATGTTTGCGGCCACGTCGACCGCTCGGCGGCCGCTTCCGGTTGACCGTGGACCACCACCAGCGGACTGGTTTCCTTCACTTGAAAGTATACCGCACAATGGGTTCCGCGTCTGCGCACGCGTAGGGCCCCTATCGACCGAGGCCCCCCTTTATTTTTCTACCGCTCGCACCACTGACGATCAGATACTCAGGTCTTATGGTGCGATATATTCCCGACAAGCCATTTTGCCGCTACGATGTAACGAGCGCACGCTACCGCTCATGCTTTGTGAACGTTATCTAGCTAGTGCTAGCGTTCCCCCCAAATTCAAAACTTGCGAAACTCCCTGGAAGATGGGGAGTTTCTTTAATGAGGCAATTTTTTTTTTAATCGTCCCCTTAGCAATGACCAGTTATCTGGTAGGGTCTTTAAGTCATATGACTTAAAAAAGAAGTGTGTGCCCGAGAGTTCTACGCCCGGGGCGAGCGGAGAAATGACTGCCGTGGCTCGTGGGCACCATTGGGCTTAGTCGTTGGACAATGAGTTCGCGTGCGCACTAAGGGCCACGAAAACCGATAAGAAAACAATTGAATGCATCTGCACCCAATTACGAAACGAATTAAAAAAAATGACCTCACTCCTATGTAGATATATCTCGTCGACAATTTTGTGAATTATGCTCCGTTCCATACAGCATGTTTCTTTACCTCCACTCTATGTTTCTCGAAAGGGTAGGCAGAGGACTGTAGCACAGTCCGACGATCCATCTATTAAATTTTACCTAACGAAGTAGGGGTTTCACCATGAAATAGGCGGTGACCCTCTTGCCATATCTTAAAACAGGAATTTAATTATGTCAGCACTTTTTAGCTAACTTTGCTCTTTTCACGTCTGAACGTAGGTGTAATTGTCGGTGAATCTGAATGTTGCGCTCGGGGTTGTGGGTTCGATACCCACCAAGATATTTTTGTATAATGATCACAGGTATTGGTCCTATGTCTGGATGTTAAAAATGTCTATGTAAGTATGTATATATTTATTAGTATAAATGTAGTTTATCAGCCGTCTATTAATTTGCCATAACACATAACACATTCTTGGTGCTCACCTGAAGATCAGATTACCATGTATGGAGATGTCCAAAGATATTATAATTATTATTGTGCTCATACATTTTATACGTGTGTATAAGTAAGTAATAAATGACACGTGGAAAAAAAATGCGGAGTGCTGACGTTGAACTTAATGGTCTCTGTAAATAGTATCGGTGTATAGATGAACTAGCAATTAGTACCTATTAAGCAGGATTGGATGAGGTATTCGTTTAATATATGTATTCCACACTGTATATACTCGGCTATTTTTCACCTACTCGTAATCGATCGAATAGTTCGCTTAAGGAGCCAAATACCAATGATGAATATTCATCCATTATAAAAATAATTTTATAATATAACATCACATCTTTAATTCCTCAAGCGAGTATAGTATTGTCAGTCTGAGCTAATTTTATTATACATACATTTCATGGAATATGGGTTGAACTTTTTCCTATACATGGGTCATAAATCTACTTCGACTTCTTACTGAAAATTTCAAGTTACAAAAATTCTAATAGAACTCTGCGTTATCCGAGTATCAAACTCAGGCCTATTTGCTCAGCAGTCATGTTTTCAACCACTGGACTACCGAGGCAGTCTTTTATAAAAACTTGATATATTAACCGTTTTATTTTTCGTGAATAGTTCTTCTGTTCTTCATACACATTCACGGCTTTAGAACTCGATCGAACCTTGGTGTAATTAGTGCTAAGCACATAATGTAGCGTCTACCTTCAAATCTACCTTCACTTGAATGAATTCTGATCCCGAGCTTAAAGACTTTTAAAGATATATTAGTCTAAGTGGAAGGTGGTTTGGCTTGTAGAAAAATTGAGTTCTAATTGCTTTATACACAAATTAATTTTGAAATAGTTAATGATATTTTGAAGGGATTTCAGTCATACCTAGTAACTCGGTTGAATATTAGGTATTACTAAAATCAGACAGAATCAAACTCGGTTCGCGATTGCTCGATGTAGGTGAAAATTGGCCCATCTCTAGTATTGAGGTAATCGTGTGTAGTACTTAGTTCAAAATATCATAGAGTTAGCTTAAACTGATTATCTTGACGGATGATTCCATGCAGAATTATCATTCGCTTAATTACTCGTGCTTTTTGTGGCCACACAATATTTTAAAGTCTTCTTAAGTCTTACGGTTAGGCCCGACTTAATCATAACTTCATTTCGTTCATTCCTTCTTTCATAATTTATTGTTATTTCAAATTGAAATATTCTGTCATCCTTTTTGCTTGAGTTTGCTAAATTTGTCTGTCAGATTGCATGTATTTAGATTCTTCAAAACATATAAAACGTGTTTAAAAAATATTTCCAAAAATGTCCTCCAAGTAAGGACTTCACTAGATATTAATTTTGACAGTAGAAATAAAACTTTATTAATTAAGGTATTTATTATTAAAAAGAAAAATAAATTTATTATTAGTATTTTGCGCTATTCATTTTCTGTTATTAGAGCAACCAGTATAACATTCATCAAACCTCTCAGCAAACCGAGCTTCCTCCAATATGAAAAGAATTAGCGCGTCCAATTATCTTTGTACGAATTAACAACATTTCTGGAGTTTATTAAATTTAAAAGTTAATTCGCCGGCGGCTGGGATATTTTCATGAGTTAATTAAGTGCCACAATTATACTTAAATCCACATAAAACAAAATTTTACTAGAACATTGCATTCAAAAACCTACTTGTATCTCTGAGGAAACATTCCAAGTTGGTCTTCGAATAAAAGGTTGAATTCTAAAAGAATGTCTACTGAGGTACAAAACCTGAAAGTTGTTAATTTAGCCGTCTATGTTCCTCGGTTAATTGTTTGATTAAGAAAAAGTATCTACATAATAAACTTTGCAGAAACGAGTGTTCGAGGTAATATTAAACACCAATTCCTGCCGCTTAATAACTTCTTATTCAATCAAAATCGTAAATATGTATATAGTTATATATCCATATAATATAGGTACATGTATACCATATTGTCCACTGTTACAGTGATCAAAGCTTTTTTCATTCTACTACAGAGAAGCCACCTTCATTCATTTCCGCTATTTCCTGAACGCTGAACTATTCAAAACTGCAGGTAATTAACCGCTCACATTGTGTTTGACGGTAAGTATTATGGCGTGATACATTCGAAAGCAAGAAACGCCGTTGTAAGGCGCCTTCTTAAATAGGTTTTTCCACAGATCTCGGTCCTATTTTTCTGTTTAAAATATTCCATTTAAAACAGAATTTCCATTGGCGTACTTTCCGCACCGTCTATTATGAGTGTTACATTGTGACATTGCGTAATAAAATTTAAAATTAAATTGCCACAGGTCTTGTTAAGACAAAATTAGTATACTATTGCATAGAATAGCATAAGTAATTACAATCTGTATACGAAATAATCAGCTTCAGCACCGCTTCTCGGCAATTACGTTGTTTCAGCTTATACTCTGTGGTAAATATGTATATGACAAAATCACAATTTGGACTGTATTGTGACCCATTGCTCATAGTTTCCATATAACAATAAATTAAAATAGTCAGTAACAAAACTTGTGATTCATATTATATGGTCTTTTTATGTAACAAATTGACTTAACATAACGTCTGTAATCCCCTGAAAGGTAGATAGAGGTGCAGTAGTACCTTTCCACGTTTCATCAGTTAAGTTTACATTCCAGTTTATTGCCATGTAACACGGGCATAAATCCACACCTCGAGGCACTACTTGAAATTTTTCACCAGTAATTCTAGTAAAAAAAAATAAAAAAAAAATAGATCTATCGATCGACAGTTTGAAAAATCCAATGGTCTCCGAACGGGGATTTAAAACCAGAACTTGATCCAACTCTCGATTGGCATTCGCACTCTCAACCGTTCGACCGAAGAGGAAGTCGTAACATACTCTGAACAGTCACCGAATATGAAATACGAAAACAATCTAGGCGTTTTGTATGTATTTTTAATTAAGAACTCTTTCAGCTCAGGGTAATTTCGGCTCGCATAAACTCGTTTTTATATGCGCATACAAGTGCGTATACGCATGATTTATGCCCCACACGCGTCTTGTATTATCGTAGACATGCTGCTACGCTCGCATACGCCCGAGCCGCCTACGACCCCACCCCTGGCACCGTACTGAAGCATTCACCTGCGTAGGCGCGCTTACGCACTCTTTTATTTTATTTAAGTCTGAAATAAGCTCGTATATGCCCGAAAGAGTATTCACGCGGGTTTTGAAATGCGTGATAAAAATACGCTGGTCTGGAAGAACCCCGCGTGTTTACGCTCGTAGAAAACACGTTGTGTGTGACGAGACAACAATCCGCGTGTCCAGACACTCAAAAGCAAGCAAAGACAAAAGCAAGCTCATACGCATCAAAAATATTCTGGTCTAAAGTGACTATTATCGGAAAACAGTAAGTTAAAATGGAATATGGTTGCAGAAAAGTTAATATAAATATGCACCTATGCACTATGACTTGAATATTAAAAAACAACCTTCTTGACTGTTCTGAAACTGTTTTTTTCGAAAGTATTAAAAAAGTAGTCATTCTTAATCAAACGTATACTTGACTGGAATTTTGGTGCAGTAGTTAGTGAATTCCCACCCAGAATAAATATTTGTGTGATGAGCACAAGTATTTGTTTTGTGTCTGGGTGTAAAAGAAAAAAATAATAAATTTAAATAAAAAAATTATTTATGTATATATATATTTATGTATATATTATGTAATTTATCAGCCGTCTGGTTACCATTCCACAAGCTCTGTTGATGCTTACTTTGGGATCAGATGGCCGTGTGTGGAGATGTC
>DWDW01000112.1:0-18245 GCA_018245635.1 Mimoniades versicolor eupheme | reverse complement strand
AATCTAATTTTATTTTGATCATAGAAGTGTTCATTGAATTTTGATTACTTATTTTTTATTTCAAATTTTAATCAATGGTGCCTATCATAAAAACATAATCGTAAATATCAAATTGGGCCGACTACCACTTCCTTTAAAGGAGTATCGCGTCTCTCTCTACTTAATGACTTTGTTTTATAATACATAATTTTTTACTTTCCAATATTAGGCATGGGTCTATATTGCGCCCTGAATCGCACGTAACCTCTGTGATCGTATTTCAGTATACAAAGCAATGTAACATCTCTTAGCTTCTAACAATTCATAAAACACTGATACTGGAGTTCCAATAACAAAAACGAGTCCACATTATCAAGCCTCTTTAAAACTAATACCAAAGATTAATTAACAGACACATTCAATTTCACTTAGACTGTGACATTTTACATCACACACAACTGAAACTACCCACTATGTTCCCGACTAAAACACTGAATGCGTAGGAAATGAAACATTGTCGACACGGTGTGCATTCAGTATAAAAACCAGTGTCGCTATGAAATAATCGCATGTGACAGTGCGACAATTGTAACATTGCATCAAGCCACGTTGGTAGTTTTTGTCGTACTATGAAATAGGACTTACCAGAGGGAGCCATGACTTCGACTGCAATTCGTTTACATCTATAGGAGCAGGATAGTAGAACGCCGGTTCAGAGCAATTGACATATCGATTGTTGGTTTTTTAACGCATTCTAGTGCTTTACATGCTATGGTCTTAAGTATTTCTGAGAGGAAACGTGAGTTCGAGAGAGAAACGATACAACGTTTGAAAAAAGGTACTGTTCAAGTTTCGGGAAGAACTGTTGCATATGCGCCTCCCATGTGCAATTAGATTTCGTTGCTGCTGTAACTGACAAATTGTGAGAAGCTCGCGAAGTCTTCTTTCATGAGATCCAACTTATACCTATGTATTTTGCAATAGAGTATACAAGAAGAGGTAATGAAAATTATGGCGATTGCTTATCGTAATTGAAGGCTTTTTTTTTAATAAAATTTATGATTATTCAAAATGTTTAATTAAAATTACCACGAACCACGAACGACAATGTAATATTTTGCATTTATTGCAAGGAAATTAAAATATTTTCTATATCAATGTTACCTACTTCTGGTGCGTTCAACCGTGTATGAATAATAATACACAGTTAAGCACGTAAGTGGGACTAATGAATACCAATATTCAAATGGACATTCAGACAAATTAGCCTATATTGTGGAGTTGAACAATTTGCATAGTTCATTATTTAGGTCAACCAAACAATTAAAACTTCCACGTGTCACTGTTACATGAGCACTGACCGTTGGACTTTCACACACAACGATTTTTCTACTTCACTAGCCATAGATTTTGTTATTTCTACATCACTAGTTGTTCGCGACCGATTTATCTACTACATGGCCGTACGTGGTGATGACCACTTGTAAGAAATCTTTAGCTCGCTTTGCATTCGTAAAACATCGTAGAAATTAATGAAAATACATACTTAAAAAATTGTCACGGTAAAATATTTATTCTTTCAGAAGTCATTAAACAATACAATGCTTACATATAAAGTAGCGGGTGGTCATCCATTGGCATATAAACTAGCCTTTGGTATAAATCAGTTTAAAACACCCGTACTTTAGCCGGCGAGACGTTATTGACATTTCCAAGGCAGAGTCATAAAGAAACGCTGGCGGTGGCGCGAGTAAGGGAGCCATCAAGCTAATGAGAAAGTTATGTCTGTTTATCATTCCGTTTCACTAATCCGACCGACACTCAAGGTTTATTCTTGATCTCTTCCAATGTTAGCAGGCGGAAATATATTTAATGATAAATATTAAGAGACGCGTATAAAATGTAGATGTGGTAACCTACGAACACAAACAGAAAATATGTTCTAGATAGGTACATTACAGAGAATTCAAGAATAAAATTTGTTGAACACGGCTCATACAAAATAAACGTGACATCGTAATAGCTGTTATTTATACGTAAATACAACAATAATAATAATGTCTTCCGTGTTATTGATATCGCGTCGCTATACAAAGTGTGCGCACATCAAAGTTTATCAACGTTATACATAATGAACGGCTGCTCTTGTACACTTATATTACGTATTACAGTCCACGATACAGATATTTATTGTAAGCGACGTATGTATTGCTACGAAGTTATTGTAAGTGAGAAGCCAACAGGTGTCAGAGCCGGGTGACAGTCGATGGTACTGACCCCTCTCGTTCTGACAGGAGGCTCGTGTATTACAGTTGATCAATAAAAGAGTTGAGTGTGATTCTAAATAATTCTAAGCAAAATATTATGCAATATTCATTCACATTTCACACAATCTATGGATACGGTTACAGCTTTTCCGATTTAGTTTTAAGGACGATAAACGTTGAGATTTTCGACCTACGAGTTCTGTTACCAGAATATATTATAACAAAGTTACATCAACTGTTTTGAATGTTCATTTGCTTATCCAACACTGAAATCGGTTGTGGATGGAATGCACTACCATCCAATGTACATAAATATAAACCTCAAGAATTCAGTAACTATTTCAAATGATCCAATCAGATACTTGAACAACTTTCTATCATAAAGCTACCGGCGTAGATTATGTGTCGATAAATAAACGGATGTTATAAACACAACCATATCTTAGAGAACATTTTATTGTCTTGGTGACGGTACGTGCCTAGTATGATCCCATCACTCGGATATGTCCGGTTTTATCCCAGTGTGGACAATTAATATTGCTACGGTAATTGACAAACATCGAACTCAATCTCTGGCGCCATTAAATTGGAACTTTAGCTAGTACATAGCCGAACTTTGGAAACAGTAGAACAATCCTTGGCAGTAGTACCAACGATTGCATCTATGAAATAAACATAGGAAGCTCTAGACGAAAACAACACGACAAAAAAACTACTTGCTATATCGATATCCTTGAATTGTAAACGCACAAACACAAAGACAAATTAATTCGCACAGCGTTTCACAAACAAACATTTCCTAATACATATGACCTTAAACAAAATAATCGTTGCGTGTTCAAAGTGTGCAAATGAGATTTTTTTCATGTCTAAAACAGGATTGTATATGTGCATGTAATTGAAATGTGTTCTTGTAATGCTAGGTCAGACAAGATGCTACCTTTATATTGCAAATTTCGAGTTAAGGCTAGAGCTGCCTTTTGAGATTTTGTAATTTTTTATGTCATCATCATTCTCAATACTTCTATCGTTCCAAAGCTGGATACGGATCTCCTCTCAGAAAAGACTTTACACTGAACTCTAATGTGTACAAACCATATAAATAGATACTCAGTTGTTACAATGTGTCATATCAGGTTCATATCTCTCGTAGTAACTGGTAGTACTTCCAAGTGGAACATGTAAGTGTGGACCACCGAGGCGGCTCGTAAAATGTTAATAAGCAATAAATGAAGATTACGGCAAGTTATGCTTCACTGGGAAAGCATCGTGAATAGGTGTGAAATTCGCCTACACTGTAATTATGTGTTTTGTGGACAAGAGGCTAATAGTTAATTCAAACAGACTCGTAGATTTGTTTGCGTTATAAAAGCCTGCGGTTTTCGTCAGTCATTTCAATAGCTGTTCCGTTACTCTATAGTTTTTGTTCTGCGCACACCCAACAGAAAATGAGTACATTTCTTTAAAAACGTAACATCACGCCTGTAATCCCCGAAGAGGTAGGTATAGGAGTGTAGAACACTCCCACATTTCACCAGTTACGTTTACATCCCACTATGGAATAGGTGGTGAGCCTATTGCCATACACCGGGCACATATTCAGATTCCGAAACAGTACTAGAAAATTTTGTAGTATCCGACTCGGGAATTGAACCCAGGACTTCCCAATCGAACATACGGAACATACACATGTTTTTTTTTAATATTACACATTTTTATGTCCATCATCAAATATATACCTACGCATTATACATATTTCAATGATCAAAAATATATTAGGCTACCCCATTGGTATTCTATGCAATAATTACGATTGTCATAAGAGATATTCACGTCAACGAGCGACACTTGGCGAGCGTGGCAGACTATGGCATAGGTCATCGTGTTCAAGAGTATACCAGGTTCGAAAAATAGAACAATAAAAGGGTTAGTAATAATTTCAGACAAGAATGGAGAAACGTCAAATCCTTGGACTTGTAAAAACAGTAGGTACCTACATTGTTTGGTCATTCTCATAACGAATGATTTTTAAAAGCTTCGAAAACTCTCTCTCGCGGTAGGAGGTATTTTAACATAAATTTATATTTAACATGAAAGTGGTGTGTGTGTGCGTGTGTGTGTGTGTGTGTGTGTGTGTGTGTGTGTGTGTTTGTGTGTGCGTGCGAGCCGGAAGCAACATGGTCGAAGATTGAGTGCCGACGACAGACAGACTTTCTACAAGTGATCGACTGGCGAGATGTACTCGTACATGGGGCAAACGAACGGTATGGATACATTTATTTGGAAAAAAAACCATTTAGGACGATTTGGTCAGTAGCTACCTATTTGTTACTACGTCATTGCTTGGGTTATAACATACAGATATAATATACATCCAGAAACGGAACGAATACAAATATTCATTACACCAATATTCTTCAAGGAAAAGAAATATGGTAGACTGGTAGCCGGTGAGCATGGAAGGAAATTGCAATCGTCAACCATTACCCGATATTGCTATCACAATAATTGCCCATAATACCAACGGGCCCGCCCTGTTATTGCTGCTGTTTAACTATTCCTGTAATATGCGTGTTTATGGAAATTTATTGTTTTTTAAATGTCAATTACTCATTCATTTGGCGATAATTGTTTACTTAATAAAAGGAGCGTAGGTCGCCCTTCTGCCAAGTGGTTTGACGACGTGAAGAAGACAGCGGTGTATATATAGTGTATTGGTGGATTCGAATTGCCCAGGATCAGGAGAAGTGACGTCGACGAAAGGAGCCTATTCCCAGCAGTGGACCTCGAAAAACCGATCGATGGACAAACGATTTACTTAGTTATAATTCTTAAACATAGACTGGTCAGTAGAGTAGGTATTACATGGTGTTATATTAATAGGCATTATTAGAACTACAATGATATAATTTCATTCCCTATCCGAATGTGATTGCAAAAGGGCTAGACGTTTTAAAATACCTTTTTAAATAATGACACAAAAATAAACCGTCATACCGTCGCTTATAGCCATTATAACACCATAGCAGTCAACGCTGCTGGCTCTGAAGGAATGGCAGTGCGCCATTAGGTCGCTCCAAGATCGGTATGCCATAAAGCTCAGTTATTAAACGTATATAAGCGGACGCTAATAAAACTCGAGTCTTAAAAACGTAGAGTGTTGCACCGCTATGATTCCAATCGTAAATTCTGGTTGGTTCATATAAGTATTAGAGGAATGGCGCAGGAAACAATTCGTGAAGTTTCTCGGGTCTAAAACGTTTATCTTTGTCGTTGTAAAACATTACCAGCGGCTTCGTAGTGCCTACCGCGTATTCTCAACGTGACTCTGGGTTGCCTGATAGTAAATGAAACTCAATTTCATTCTCGGACACGGAGAGAATTCATAATAAATTAACGTGAACGTACCATCACGCCCGGACCCAGGAACTAAAAATATAAAATTCTATTTGATAAAGTGTGAATAGACCCTATTTGAAAACCTCCAATAAACCCTATTTCAGGAACACTATATATACTATATTAAAAGCATCACGCACGCTCTGCGACCTATTAAGGTCTGATACAGACACAAATAAGGGAGCATTAACGACCGCTCGGTAAACGCAACTACTAATTCTATAGCATAAAAACAAACGTGCATTAATTATCATATCACAACAGTTAGGACGCGTTTAAGGGCATGGTTACAATGTTGCACGTGATGTGTGAGTATGCTAGACTCCCGCGACGTCCTTCCATAAATATCCATCGCGACCAGGACTCGAGAGCGGTTTGTGACGCGGGAGCGGACGACCGACACAATGTATTTGTAATTGCTTAAGTTCTTTCTTTCAAACGTTGTGTATAATCAATGGTGTTTGAATTTCACATATTCCCTGTACGGTAACGTACTGTACTTTTATATACCGTAAGTATATGTAGGTAAAAAAATACACTAACTTACATAACATAATCTCACTATCTATTCCGTAGCGGGACGTAAGCGTAACTTATGAAACGTGGGAGTTCTTCTCTGCCTAATTCTCCAGAGGTTACAGGCGTGTAATGTTATAAAACCATTATTTATTTGTTTAACTAAAATGAACGAAAAAAAAATTAAATAGCTATTTTTTATAGGATAATTACTCAATGTGGGGTCGGAGTAAGAACATGGACTCTGACCCCATTCCGGGATATAGGGTGTCGTAAGGGGGGATTAAATCCGGCGCTGGCAGAACGCGGCATGGCGCGTTTAAATGCCCTGGTAGCCTATGGCCATCAGAGTAAGCAGTGCGGGAAATTGTACAGTGTGAGCCGTATGCACAGTGTGGAAATTATCAGCGTAATCCCTCAGGGGGAAACCTACGTCCAGCAGTTCTGCAATAGACCGATGATGACTGATTACATAGCAGAACAACTAAACGTAAAAGCAGCAATGTTTTTCTTTTTTTATATTTAACTGTTAGGGATTGTTTTGGCGTTAGAGTTAGATACCTACTAGTTAGATAATTTTACTTAATTTGATTAAAAGATTATGGTGTTTAAATGTTAACACCTCACTGGGATGTCAATTTATATATATGCAAAAGTCACCTACATTATTCCAGCTCGCCTAGAAATACTTGGTATTTAAAAAACTATGGTTGGCCTGGCAGAGCGATTTTAAATAGCTCTTGTATATGTATAAGGGCAAAAGCGTGCGTTGACCGTGACGCGGCCGCGTGTGGCGGTCGGACAGCCGTTGACGCATGCCGGAGCAGGACAATCGACTGAGAAACATGTTCTTGACCGACGACCTACTAATATAACGAGAAAATTATATTATGTGAACATTCTAGAATGAATATGATTCTCTTACACCAAGTCCCGTCCAGCACACTACAGCTCAAAGTCGATATTCGATTCCTCGCTTGGCAAGTACATATTTAATATTATATTCAGATGGACCGTAATGGACCACGTGTGATAGGTCCGAATTATTGTATACTGAATTGTTCATGACAACGACAACACTGGACCGTTGTCTGGAAGATTCAATATACAAATTATCACATAGTGTAAAATCCCTTATTAAATAATTATTCCCTTATTAATTAAAAAGAAATAATTGTTATTAGTGTACAATGACTCATAAAATATAATTATGTACTTTGTATATATGTAATAAAAAGTTCTGTTCAAGTTGCACCTGACAATCTCTTAGAACTCTGCCCACTGTTGAATGGAAACTCTCTCCAAAACTCTAGAAGTTGATACATACCTGTAACAAAAACAGAGAAAACATAAGACACTTAAACGCATAATTTTTCATAAACTTTATGGAATCTCTGGAACTTTCTTAAAGCATTGTTATATTAAACCGCTAATTATAATGAACTGCTTCATACGTCCCGCGCGAAAGTGTCAGCCACAATTTGCTGATATAACAAGATATTTACGTTCATACTTAATACGTTAGTAGAACAAATATCATGATTATTGCGGAAACGTATAGGTACAGATAATTACAGATTGAACAAAAAGAGTAACCTCAATCCTTCCTGTCACACACCGCATTCACTTCTGTATTGATTCGACAGATTACCAGTCACCTTTGGCTCTACTAATTCGTATACCGATATTAAAGCAAGTATGTGTAATGTACATACATTATTATGTATGAACTGGCTCCACTCGCGTTTGTTTTTTCGGTGCGATCCGACTAATTTGGAACCCACACGAGGCCCTGCTCCACGAGCTCCTGCCGATTGCAGCGAGGTCACGGCGGAGACTGACTGACTACTGGCACAGTAGTTACCTTTTTGCCCGTGCCACACTGTAAATCTTACAACATCAAATCCAAAGGCTTTTAGTAAATCAACTGTTTTTCTGTCATCGTTGTAATAATATGTGTTTTAGACTATGAATAGCCCTGTGTCAATTTCCCGATGGAAACTTAAATATGCAGTGCCTGTTAATTTAAATATACAGAAAAGTATCGAGTAAACACTGACAAATACTTCGTTCGCGGTGGCAACAAGCATGATGGATGGGTAGTAATTCGTTTCAGAGCTGTCAGCCTCCTCATACGTTTAGTAGATGTTTTAGAAGTGCAGGGGACAATTTACCATTGATATAAGGCAGGTTACGAAACTAAGCATTGTAGATTTCCTGTGAAGCGCGGAGGAAAATTTCTAATATGTAGTTATTAGATGGATCACAGACTAAGCATTCTAGATTTCTTGCGAAATGCCGCCGAAAATTCGTAATTGTCACTAGACGGGTCCCAAAATAATTAGATCGGAGTCGAGTGAATCAATCGCGTGCTCGCGTACGACAGGCGTTTTTAACCTGTGACCAAGGAATTTAGCCGTTTTATGTGAACGAACGGCCGTGAAACGAACGTTTCGGGAGACGCTAAAATGCCACACTAACGTATTTTCATGAAATATATTTGTTCATATTGGTACTTCTTAATCGAACGCTAAATCTCGAATATTACAAATGACAAATTCAAAAGTCATATATCTCTACACGCTTTCAATGTATGAATTAATAAATATAAGCACATAACGAATGTAATCTTTCTGATAACAAAATCGCGTAAAAACTGGATACATTTCACCGGTGTACACAATACTTTATTGTGATCATCAAAATTATTTATCAAATGACACCGATAAAGACGTTGCGAACGTGATCGTTGTGCAAAACAATCTCACGATAGACGCAACGATGGCGTCAAGTTTAAGTGATCTATAAATTTTGTTTTTATGTAAGGCACATAAAAACCACACCATGCGATAGAAATATACAGTGTAAAATCGTTAAAAAGGGAACGACGTTTACAATCTTTTTAACTTCGACGGCGTCATTTTTCGTTAAATACGTCATAAAATACAACGATACATTTCGATACGGCACATTAGAAAACTTTTTTACACGATGCTTATTTTCTATATATTTTACTTAGTTATCAAAGAATGGGTGCGTAAAAAGAAAATTCATTTGATTGTGGGTACATAATTTAAAAACATGGGAAGAAATATAAATATGATTAAAGACGCTGGGACCGGAGCCAAGCGGGCGGAACAAAGTACCGCGTTGAAGCGTCATTTTATATGCCCGGTGCATTGACCGCCACTTCGGATATTCGCACTGTTGCGCAACTCTTGCGCATCCATACTTGAATTGGAAATAAGCAGACAGCGATGAAACGGATACGTAGGAAAATCGATTCGCTATGTATACGAGTAACGAATTTCGTTGATATACCCATTTGCTGCTATTAAATGAACGATGAGTCAGTTCATACTTTTTTAAAGTAATTTCTATTATGGTGACGATGCCTCGATAATAGACATCAGCGAGTTAAGAGCTTGGTCAATGATATATATGTATTATTTTAAAATTCTGTGAAAGGAGCTCTACAATCTCTAGGATACTGAGAAATTGATTCGACCGAATGACATTCACACATGGCTTGTTTATCAGCTTGAGTTTTGTCTTATATCAGCTTAGACAATTGCAGCAGGTAATAAATGCTTATATCAGCATTCTCTGTCTAAATCTCCCTATCATTCAGATGTGTCACTACAATGACTACTGAAAACATTGCTTACAGTTAGTAGAAGAATGCCTTTGAAATATTATTCACTCAAACTCATCTTATAAATAATATCGTACTGAGGAAAACATTTTGCTCGTCGTCGCTATTTTTCACGAGTTCGCGCATTTCGAAGCGTTAATTTTTTGGCTCTCAAATCAGTTTCAATGTCAAGCACCTGTTCCAAGTTCGGCGAAGCCAATTACGAATACATCAAGAGATACGTCTCGACATGCTCTTTTAATTCTCTCCGACTGCTTACAAATGTTTGTTCAACTTCTAATTAACCGAAAGTTCGCCGAGTACTTAATATATTTACAATGAGCGCTAAAGGAACTTTATATACCTATATAGGTAACTACCTATCACTAAAAAAAATTCAATGTTTTCAGATCGAATTTTTCATCCGCACCTATAAAATCCGCTGGCGGCGGTATGTAATGTACTTTGCTTATTAATTAATGCTCCGTTAGTCACCGAAATCCCGTATCGGGAACGAGTTTACCGATTGCATCGTGTTTTCCATTACTCCCGTTTTGTGGCGGGAGGCATCGATACTCGACGGAACGCGTTGCCAAAGAACAGCAGTGTTAACAAGCCCCAACAATGATACACTAGGAACGTATGAAACAGAATCATGTGTATATTGAAAGCTATAACATGTGACGTAATAATAGGCTATAATAAAGATTATTACGTTACGGTATTACTGTTACTTGAAATGTATTTTTAGACATGGATATCGATATGTCAATACTAAAAGTGATGAAACTTAAACAATACTTTTAGTGCATTATTATAGAATGTTAAGAACTATAATGTTAGTTAAGATCATGTTAGGATAATCCAAATTTCGATCTATTTACGATTCTTATCACCTGGAACATACTTATGAACGCGCTACAAACATACTATATTATAACCACATACAAATCATATCTAAGGGTTAACTCATACAAGTTTCTTGTTTAGGACAGACCATGAACATATTATTTGAAATATTACAGTTACAAACCTAATACAACAGATCCATGAAAAATTCATACAGGTTTTGTATGTCATATTTAAGAAAATTAGCTCTACTTTCATCGTATGTGTTTGCTACACTAATGCTTAAACAAAATGAGAGAACGTTTGAAAACAGTTTATTGGCCGCAAAGTAGTGCTTTCGAGACAATATAAGCTACAATTATAGTGTTCGTTCGGCTTATTTCATGCATGTTACGACCAAAAACATTATATAAAATCATTCGTTTCCACGTACTATATCTCAGTCTTAACGAAATCAATTACAGGTGGGTAGATATTTACATATTATTCTATCCAAGTATTTTTTTTATTTATATGCAATGTAGTTATTAGCCTTGCATACTGTATTTATTGAAAGATAAAGATAGCCGCATGGAACTTGACCAAAAATCATTACAGTATTTAGATATGATAATATCGAAATATTACATCCCCTGTTTTAGCAAGTGCGTATGGCGGCTGTAGTCGGCTGTTTTCGCTTCGCATTACGTGTACGTTCGGTCAGAAACCCTTCATTCTGCATTCGGCGGACGCGGACGGCGCGACTGGCAGTGTACCGTTACTGCATTCGTCTTCCAAGAAGCTTCATATTGTTAAACAGTGTAACGGCTCTCTCGACTCTTGTTTTTGCTCGGACGCGGTTTTAAGGACGTTGGAAATTCACACCGCTCACAACACGCGTACCAATTGTAACAACATGTAGTCACGATTTGTGATTGTATACAATTTTACTTATTAGGAAACTGTAATAAAACACTTTAATAGTGCACGAGGTAACTGATTCTATTCAATTTGACCTGGAGTTATTTAAATTTAAAATTATTCCTGTAACAAAATACATAGCTCACATGGGAGAATGATCTTTCATAATTAACATACAGTACTCAAACAGTACACACAGTAGACTTCGAGCCAGTGTCCTACTAGAAATTTACATTCATTACATTACATTACATAACAAACAAAATATTTAAATTCATTACATTTACTTTATGATAGAAACATTACAAAATTGCTCACTCAGCTCACCGAATATTTTTATTTTCTTATAAATATTCCCGCTCAATACGCTTCCACTTCGTTATATCGAGACCATAACTTTTTCGCCTTTATCGCTCCTATCAATCGTATCGGTGTCGTCAATTCTCGTAACGAACCTCCGATATCTCGATGTTTGACGTAATTAAATAAATCACGCTCGCCCGTCGCGCGTCGACTCGACCGGAAATATTTTAACGTAACACGATATTATGTCTACGTGGTCACTTTCATTTAACATTAAAAATGTCAATGGCTTATTCTCTCTCATGTTTCTTGAAGTGTAAAAATTAACATGTTGGCTTTGTACTTAGTGTATTCGTTTGTATGAAACTATAGACGACCATCTCGACCTTACTTAGTAGCGGCGATACGCTGTTCGGAATACGATAAATACTAAGGCTTTTAATAGTGTTATAGTGACTCATACTAATCTGGCTATCTATGTAATGAAGGACACGTTAATGATCACCTTGAATAATTTTCTGCTTATATGGAATGAATGTTATAAAACTCGGCAGTGGAACACACCTCATCAATATGTATAACGTTACACGTAACATGACGCCTGTAATCTTCGAAGAGGTACGCAGATGAGTGTAATACACTGCCACGTTTCACCAGTTACGTTTACGTCCCACAATGGGATAGGTGGTGAGCCTATTGCTATGCACCGAGCACAATTGTGTATAAAATATATATAACAGGAATAATATAAGCGTACGCCGGCCACCTGTGATTAAATGTTTATTTATGCCTGGACATGACTTCAGCAATTCTTCGCTCACAATAAACTCACGGAATAAATAGTGAAAAAATCAAAATGCACTAGACGCAAATTTGTTTTTATTAAATTTTCATACTGATAATGGTAACAAAAATTAAATATTAACCACCTCGCATTTAAATGTGAATTATACTCTTCAAATCGGTACACGAACACGTAAATGTTAGAGCCGACAAACATACGGAGCGTGTTCATGTTCACTATGTTTCATATTGTAATTTCGTTCGGCGAAGAAAAATTCATAGCGAGTTACACACGACCGAATAGAATTTGTCCGTTTCCCGGTCCATTCCATATGCATGCACGGCAGCTCGTAATTGAGCTTAACAAATTGTGTCGCACACAATCCCGCTACACGCGTGTAACGCGATACGAATATTGCTCCCCGAGAGTGCTGCACTACGCACTCAAATTAATCTTGACATAATTTCTCGTCTCCCTGAACCTCAATGAAATGCTTCGTCGAACGTTTGACGGATTTTGTCCATTCCTGCTTCATATGTGTCTATACATGTGGCTTGTAGCTTTTGATGCTGCGTTTCTTGCACATCTGATTACTGGGTTTGGGACTCTACGACAACTACGGCAGGAACCCTAGAGCATCCTGCATCGTCGCGCATTACGCATTTCGGGTGTCAGATGTAATCCAATTATTTTCTGAAACTCTCATTACATTAAATTTCCCACTAATGCTAACACATCGAAGTACCAATCATGTTCGGTATTAACTGTACAGATCGCTCGTGAACTCCAATGGTGGTGTTAGAGCTATAAAATTTCTTTTGATAATTTATCAGCACACATTGAAAGAAAGTCTCGTCTTTTAAAGGGCAAACTAAGGTGACATTTGGACATCAAAGTTGTTTAAGTTTTCGTTCGTCTAATGAAGGCGGACCTGCTAATCAGGACTCGAGCAGCCCAATTCAATTTCTCCCCAAGTTTCTAGGAGAGTGAGAAGTTAAGAATCGCATACGGGGTTTTTGGAAATGTTGCCTACAAATTTAAATAGTAAACGTGGCTGGTGATACTTGGGAGTGTACTACACCTGTATGTATGGGTGTAGTGCATATCTGAAGAAGTATACCCACTTGTTCAGATGTTCCCGACATCATTCTTGTCATTACAAGAGTGATGATATGTTAAATTTATTTACAGTATCTACTTTACACCCCATCCACGTGGCTTGAACGAAAGCTGACCTAGCGTACATACAATACTTCGACAGTAAAATACCGTGAATGTATATAATAAAATATTAAGTAGGTATACATACCCGTGAACAAAAATACTAACATTATTATATAACAAAAATTAATATCTAAAATTGGATCATTGCCATTGTACAATTATTGTATTTAAATTATGATCCGAATCTAATAATAAAATTGATATAATGGTATAGATTATACATATTAAAAATTATGCGTATTAATGATTTACATTTATAAGAATATAGTGTATAAAATTATTAATTACATTTTTAGTACTATCACCTTATTAATTTTACAATTAATTAGTCTCAAATATTATTAATTTATTTACCGTATGTAATTTTTTTATCTTACTTTTTTATTTACCGTATGCCCATTATTTAATGATCAATGAACTCCTGATACTCGTATACAGCCAAGGGAATATCGCTCCAATCGGATGCCTCATGTTATACTAGCAGTAGTATGCGAGTAGTGTCATAGTACTATGACACTACTCGGCTACTTTTATAAATGTGAATTTACATCAAAAGCCGGTGTTACTTGGTATCCAATCTCATATTATAACAAGTATTTTATGAGACATGGTTATGTCTCAGTAATAAATACGCAGATACACTGCGTGTCTCGTAATATAATTATTTAATATACGCAAGTAGTTTAAAGTTATATTCATGTTTCCCATGGAGCTCGCCGCAGTGTCAAACAACTATAATAATTTGCAAGTGTCGCAACAATGTGGCGTGGCGCACCGATACTTGTAACCCTATACCGGTCCAGTCGTTTACAGTTAACATTAAAAATCACGTAGGTACCATTAAAGTTTATAAAATTATTTATTGAAAAGATAATTAAACTCACGTTGAATACGACAATACAAGCTTTAATTAAAAATGTATAAAATAATAAATACGGGCCGCCAGGTATTATTTAGGAAGAACTTTATAAATATATAATGATCTTTTTTACAATAATTCAATTAAATTTTAATAGGATATAAGAGTATATACCAGATGCATCGTAATTATTTTTAAGTTATCATTTATTAATTATATATTTATTCAAATAACTTTTAAATTTCCTGGTATTGCTGCCCTTGTTCAGTTTCATGAAAAAAAATGCCATTGTAATATAATTATTTCCTACCGAATAATAATGCAGGGGGTAATAAAACGTTTTTGTTTGTCTTTGTTCCTTTTAATGTTTTAATCGTACCGAACGAGTGACATGAGTGGCCTAAAATATGTATGTCCATCCGGTTAAAAAAAAAAAAATTTCTTACATGCAAAATTAAAAAGATTTAATAAAATACAAAGTTTCAATAACACAAAACAATGTAACGCACAACTCAAGCCGCGGAAGCCCGATCTAAGTCCACGTCCACACCTAGCCAATTAATAAACACGGCCGACGACAATGAACCAGATGACATCGTTGGACACAATGCTAAATCTGACACATATTTCTGTTCCCGCCATTTGACAATGGCCGTTCCGTTATGGCATTGTCTTTTTTTTCGCACCGAATTAGGCAGGCCGCGTGCGTGGGTGGGCGGTGTCACTTTTTGTTCACACGCCGCGACGATTATAATGACGGATTGATTAGGTCAACGTACTAGAATCGGGGGCAGTCATTCGAATTGTTGTATGGGTGTTTGGATTAGTGAGTCAGAGGAGCACAGTGAGATGAAGATGAAAAGGACCGTTGCGTTGACACAGTTTTCGGCAACGAGTACACGCGAATTGGGAGCTCATTAGTTAATTTGACAAGTTACAGTTTGTCTGAATAATTTATTGTAAGCACTTTTTAAGGATAGAAGATTTATGAGAAATTGGCAATAATGTGCCGATACATTAATACGCGGGTAAGTCTTTATGATGCCAAATCTTATTCACAGACGTCAATCGTTTTTTATCGTTACGATGTCGGTATGTGATCTTCTCTCAGAACGAGAAGGGATACGGCTATAACATCACACGCCTCACTGAGCGTTATGGTGAACACTAGGATATACAGGTTTTCTCACGAGGTTTAGACATTTTATTCTAAAAGGCACAATTTCACAAGCTGATCGGGTCCAGATAAGCTCCGGTTGGAATCCGGGTCCCCCGAAGTGGAAAGCCGAATTTAAAGTCAATTCAAGTAAAAAGCCACAGGATTACCGCTTTCGCTAGATCATTATTTAATTTAGCGATGAGAATTTCTGTACATATTCCTTTACCGCATATATGTATACGTATATACATAACAGTTCAGTAACAATGCACATGTTTACCAACATCAACATATAGATTCACAACCAAACACAACTACATATGTCAGTGAAGAGCTATAAAGTTTTATCGGACGCGCTATCTCGCCGCAGTGTGTACACCGAACACATAATACATATATGATGCGGATTGATATGCGTAAGTAGCAGAATATGTCATCGCGGAACTTGTCATACCAACGGATGTACTCTCTTCAAACAAAGAGTCGTTGCATTTCCGACATGTGTTCTCGGCTCGGATAAACGTCGCTATCCAGCTCTATCCACAGCTGGTGCCAGCTAAAAATCTTTACATTAATACGATTCACATAGGCTATGAATTGTAGACATAAAGTTCAGCCCTAATTTTAGTCAATAAATTCTGTTATACATGTAACTTTTACACCCTTCAAATATTGATTTTAGTGTTTGGTGCCCGATGTATGGCAATAGGCTCATCACCTATACCATAGTGGGACGTAAACGTAACTGATGAAACGTGGGAGTGTTCTACATTCGTCTGCCTACCTCTTCGGGGATTACAGGCGTGAATTACGTTTTTTTAAAGTTACGTCTTTGTACGGTATGTTTATAACAGTGTATTACGAGTAAATTAATATAATATCTCAATATTGTTACGTTGGTCTTTTGGAGGTAATATTTATATTTAATCTTATATAAAAACCATAACATAAGATATAAGTTATGAAAACCTCGCTTAAACTTAACAAAACAAACACATACATACACATATCTGTACAAAGCGATGAATTACGAAGTCGTCTAAAAAGGAAACACTTAAGTAGCGTTCGCATGTTGTAAATTAACTTTAATTAATCATCCGACCACTTCAGGCAAATATCAGGGCCCCGGGATGGAGAAAAAAAAAACTCAAGTGGATTAAAAAAACAAAACCACATCGCGGATTGTTCGGTCGTCCGTTGTACAACATGCAAATGAAGGATGTTTGAGTAATTTCAATTTATTGCCGACTGAAGCAAGTTTTATTACGTTACGGGTAGAAGTACAAACAAAGCGGCTACCTGATGTGAGACTGCCTGTAGAACGTGGGTTGTACTTACATATGGACACCTCCAACGTAACTTATGGTGACCCACAAAATATGATTTTTTTTACCTTTAGTACCCCTTTTAGTGCATAATATTTGATGTCTATTTCACTTAGAATTTTGTCTGATTTCAATTTAATGAACATCTAACTGATAAATTTAATAATTGATTCAGAAGTCTTCGATTTTTGCGTGCATGTATAAAGCGAATGATGAATGTAGAAGAAGCGCGGCAGGTCTGTAAGGACAGAGATATTCGGCACTCGGTGGGCTCGGCCTACCCCGTGAGAGCGCTGGCGTGAAGATATGTATGTAATAAACGAGACTTCTGGTGAAAAATCGATAGGAAAACGAGAAACGTGATTTCTCAATAATAATAGATACGTAGAATATGTCGCGCAGCGCAACCAACACGTCTCATATAATTGCACGTAATATGCAAAGTAAATGGCATCGATTTGAATTTTTACCTTGCATTCGTATGCATCGTGTGCGACTGGATTACCTAGGTGTATTAATTGTGAGTCACGTCTGGACGCAAAAAAGCGTGCTTCCTTAGAACGAATGCTTCCATGTGTCGCGTATGAGTGTGACCAGTTCCGACATTTCATCGGTAACGTTGGAAAATAAGTTCTGAGAAAAATAAAGCCGTCCTGACTCGTGCCGGATATCATCTCTACACTGAACTCGGTCTGTCGGTTGGCGTCGTGTTACACGAATTCCCTGAAACGCATTTTACACGACGATAAGAATGAGTGTTGAAGAACGCTGGAATCTATATCAAATCCATTTCAAGACGAATAAAAAGTATATATGTCGGCAGTCTACAGATGGCATTGAAGGCTCTTTTGTTCACATAAAAACACTGAAAAAAAAAATGTAAGTTTAAATTTCGGTAACTTGCCGGTATCGGTAACACTAAACGCGCTTATATCGAGAACAGCCTTTTTGAATATGTATCAATTATTAAAAATAATCTAACACCACAAAAACTCATAAAATAATCTTATTTTTTTTTTAATAATTCCAGTATGTTGTACGCATAAC
>DWDW01000111.1:0-18285 GCA_018245635.1 Mimoniades versicolor eupheme | reverse complement strand
CGACCCGGGAATCGAACCCAGGACCTCCCGTTCGGCAGTCGCACTTGCAACCAACTCGACCAACGAGGCAGTCGAAAGTCTTTCAAAAGATTTATAGTTTTTTTTGTATTTTGTTTATCACTACATTTAGTAACATAAAGTTACGAATATTTCGCAATATTTAGTTATTTGTATTTATTAACAAATTTAAGTAGAAGTTTAGTTCTAATAATAAAAGAATATGAAAGACTCATACATAAGCTTCTATTATTTTTTTATGTAAAGAAACAATTGAATAAACTTGCTTCATACAACTTTAGTTTAATGTAATACATAACTTTATAACGTAAAGCTTTTATTGACTTACAGAAAGTAATATTTCATATATACCGAATAATTCAAAACTTTGGCAATATTCGCAAATAGTATTGCCTCTTATACGTAAGATGTTATCTTGGCTATATGTTATAGAAATGATTTTATTGCTGAGTGTAGTAAGCGCAATGTATTCTTGTTTACTTTAGTGAAATAATAAGTTACAAATATTCAGAGAACTACTTGAATACAAATGTCCATTTCTTTATTTAAAAATAGTTGGAGATCAACTAGTTTAAATTTCAACTTGTATTTGTGATATCTATGTTTAGTTTTAATATGTTAAAATAACTGTAGAACGTAATGAGTGTGTTGAACACAAGAGTTCTCTAAAATACTTGAAAAATAAGGAGCATTTTATTATAACGTAACTGCTTTAAATCACGTAACGTATGACGTAAACGTAACGATTACGTAAATATTGACGTTAAGCTATGTAGAGCATAACAAAACAGTAGTTTTAAATTCGGAACATACTCTAGAACTACAGTAGTGAGCATCGTACATTATGAAACGAAGCCCGTCAAAGGAAATTCATACATAAAACTACACATCGACTACTTAAGTAATTTGCCGAGCTAGGGGCACAAAGAGACAAAGCTGCACACAGACAAAGACGTCAGACACTGCGAATCACTCACACTTTCTCAGACACTAATTAACGAAAGGCTGCAATTAGAGGCAGACACTTGACAATGGCTTCCCGCTTTAATATTTTAGGGTGTCGCTCAATAAGATTTGAGGAAACGGAATGGATTATCAGTTTTTACCAAATTGGGAATCAATTAAAACGAGTCTTGGTCAAAAATATTAATTACAGTAAAACAATGATTTTGGGTTGTTAATATTCATAAATTTCAGATGTAGAAACAAATAAAAAAAGGTATTTAAAAAGTTTAAATACACATGAACGCGACACTTATGTATTTTATATTTACTAAAAACAGAAAGACAATAGGCGTGGAAGTTGATGGATGAATGAATTTATGGATGTATGGTATTCATGGATTATGATCATACCGAATTGTGACGATAAGAAAAAACTATCTACTGAGCCACCGCGCCATTCAACATTGATGTTTCATAAATAATATTAAGATCAATTTATTTAGTTTCCAGTAGATCCAGTAGTGCCGGCTAAGGACAAATGCGACACTTGATAAAACAAATACGGCGAAATATTGTAAGATGCTGTCATGTAAACATACCTTAAAACTGCGCAAAATTACAATGAAATATTCGCGACACTATTACCAATAAAGCGTCATAACTCGAGAACACCTCAAAACCGGTTGTACAAATATACAGCTATGTTTACGCCGGCCGGATAGATGGGAGGTTCCCAAGCAAATGCTATTACTTCTGACGTTATTTTTTTTTGCTTCTCGTTTCAAGAAAATCGTTTAAGTTAACTCGTTTACTCGCGAAACTTGCCTTGTGGCCGGATTACAGAGATAAAACTAAGTTGTACCTTCTATTAAAACTCTGGATTTTTTTGTATAACATTTTTTAATAACATCGTGCCTACTACTTTTCGGCTTCAGAAAAGCCGACGTTAGTTTACCATTTATCTTTCAGCGGTACATTTCGGTTTCGCCAAACAGATTGAATTATACATGCCGAGTCTGAACCATTAGGTCAATACGTCGATTAATGCGAGCCATTTCGCTAAGATCTCGGGACGAAGAGATGATTTATATTACAAGAGTGTAAGGACCTTCTGTCAAAAAAATATGCCTCAAATAAATAAACTCAAGGCCAATTCAATGATTGTATAAGATTCGCCAAGTTCATTTTCATTAAAGTTATGTTAATGTTATGCTTTATACATGTTTCACTACAGAAATAACACAGGACGTTAAATTTAATGATATTACACCACGTTTATATAATGTACAGTAATAGCTCAGTGGCTACCACTGTATTGATTTTGGGTTTCTATTTCAGGGGTCGGATGTTCACATTTTGGAACCAAATCCTTTGACTACACAATATTTTGGGTATCGCAAGAAACATCGCGAAAATAACTAACACCCCTTAAAATTCTCCAAAATATTTTTAAGACGCCTTAATTCTTTCAGCTCGAACTTGTACAACGTAGTACAATATGATTTAAGCTGCTTATATGGCTAAAGAAAACCCAAGTCAAACAATGGAATTATAAAAGAATTCATGATAATCAGTTATCGCTGCAGTTCGTGTACGCCCCACTTGAAATAAACTTGGAATCAGATACTACATAAGTCATTTATACATAAATTTATTATAAAAACAGGATGCAAATGAAATGCCTTGACAGGCTTTACCCTGTTTCCACCACACCCTAAAGCCAGTCGCAAACAAAATTGGCTATAATGATGCAGCTAGAAACGAACATTAAACAATAGGTTATATTTGGTGAAACGTGGGAATGTTCTAAATTCCTCTGCCTACCTCTTCGGGGATTACAGGCGTGAAGTTACTTTACTTTTAGGTTATATTTAAACACGTGTTACATAAATTAAAATAACTAGTTGAATTTTCTATCAGTTGCTCAGAATCAATATTGGTGCCGCGTATTTTATTTATTTATTTATTCTTTATTGCTTACCTATTAACTATACTTTTACAAATAGTGGACTTAATGCCTGATGGCATTCTCTACCAGTCAACCCAGGGTAAGAGTATGAGTAAGGAAGGTGAGTGTAAGCGGTGAGCACAACAAAGCCGTCAGCAATATGTTTATTATGTACCTAATTGGTGCAACGTGGCAGTGTGCTACACACCTCTGCCACTCTTCAGGGTTCACAAGCATGACACTACGTAAATAATAATCGAACATCATCAACGGACGTCAGCACTCAGCTAGACATAGGATACTTCTAAGGTGTGCCACTGCACCTCACAAGTTAGTACTCATCCAACAGCATTCCCGATATATTGCTCCAATACCTTAATAACATACAAAAAAAGCAAATATAAAAAAAATGTATCGAAACCATTAGCATAATTAGTTATAACAATTTGAATAAAACGGGAGCATTTCATTGGAATGATGTACTCACTCGTATTGAGCCTTTTTCATACACAAGCCACAAACACACGCCAGACCTCCTTCTGATCCATTCATACACATTCATATATACCTTTTAGAGCGAATCGAAACGATCCGAGTGACGAACAGTGATTTATATTCAGAGGCAATTTGGTGGCTCTTTTTATATAGAACGTGCAGCTGTTACGAATGCAGCAGCGGATTCGGGTCCTCTCACACTGACTTGGCAACAATGTTTGTATTGACTTAACTATAATAGAAGTTAAATATTTGTTATGTTGATGCAAAACGCAACCGGTGTAGTGAGGCTGGATGATGGATGGATGATATAATCATAATAATAAAAGTAACACCATCACGCCTGTAATCCCCGAAGAGGTAAGCAGAAGAATGTCGAATACTCCCACGTTTCAACGGTTATGTTTACGTCCCGCTATGGAATAGGTGGTGAGCCTATCGCCACATACCGGGCACGTATCCAGATTCCGAGCCACTTCTAGAAAATCTAAATTAGAAAATTTAGTAGTGCCTAACCCGGGAATCGAACCCGTTCGGCAGTCGCACTTGCAACCAACACAACCAACGAGGCATAATAATAATATCTTAGAACATCTCTTACAGGATCGGATCCCAAAGTAAACATCAAGAGAGCTTGTCTGACGGTAAACAGATGGCTGATAAATTACATATAAACATACATTGCTACAAATATTGAAATTTATATCAAATAAAAATTATGAGTAACATACACGGATAAATAAATGCTTAACAATGATTGTAAAGTGAAAATTACAAAATTATTTACAAAAAGTATTTATGATTTCATCATTTATAACATTGTTAGTCATTGTCATCAGCCTATCTTTGTCCACTGTTGGATATAGGACTTTAACAAATATCGTAATCGCGCCATATCCTCGGCTAACCGCATCCAGCTTCTGCATTCGCATTGTTAGTAAAGTGCTATAAATATTACATATTTAATTTTACTTCATGACTAACTACCTGGGTAAGATTGGAACTTATTATCCTATACTGTTTCAATGCGAATTGGTACACAAAAGCGTTGAGATAGTATTTCAATAGCAGCCAATCAAATAATAATAATAATATCATGGGACATCTTCACACACGGCCATATGATTCCAAAGTAAGCATCAATAGAGCTTGTGGTATGGTAACCAGACGGCTGATAAATTACATATATACATATGAATATATACTTAAATAGATATTATTTTTTACACCCAGACACAGAAGAAATATTTGTGTTCATCACACAAATATTTATTCTGGGTGGGAATCGACCCCACGACCCCCGACGCAACAGTCAGGTTCATTAACCACTGTACCAACGGGCCAGTCAAAGATCGGCGAACGAGGCTAATATAAGCCAGTATCAGGCTCATCTCAAGGTGGACCGCATGTCGCATTGCTTAACTTAAAGATAGATCAACGACCGCGTTAGATACACAAAGCCATCACTTCGATAGCATTACTTGTGTTTATTACTGTAACAATCTAGAATCGGATCGTAGAGTAAATCATGATTATCGTGTATAAGATCGGGGATACGGTGTGCTAAGCTATGCGATTTGTCGTGCAATGCGCCTCGTGCGGAATATCGATAGCGGAAACATCTGGTCGGTCGCGTGCCATGAACACGATTGTTTGAATTATTTTATTCCAGTGAACGTGTTGGAACTACGTTTAGGAACAGATTCATCTTGGTGGCTTTCATCTGAATAAATATTTATGTACTAAAAAAAAGTAACATCACGCCTCTGTAGGCGTGATGTTACTTTTTTTTACTGTTCCCCGAAGAGGTAGGCAGAGGAATGTAGAACACTCCCACGTTTCACCAGTTACTTTTAAGTCCCACGATGGAATACTTGGTGAGCCTTTTGCCATATACAGACATATCCAGACTCCGAGGCACTACTAGAAAATCGAAATTAGAAAATTTAGTAGTGCCCGACCCGGGAATCGAACCCAGGACCTCCAGTTCGGCAGTAGCACTTGCAACCTACACGACCAACGAGACGGTCAAAGTTATTTATTGTTTAATATAATTTTTGCCCATAATTTCCACGCTGACCATGCGGCTTGGGAATCGGGAGAAAATATATGTACCTACTACATATTACGAATTAGTGTTAAGCGTAAACATTTGTACATATGTATATATTCCTTCTACTCAATAATCGTTCGGGCTCAAAATAAAGAATACTTTTTATGAACTTGAACATTTAATGACTTTAATTTTTAACTTTTATACGAATTATTTTGCTTCAGATCAGTTTTTTAAATCAAGGTAATATTATGCTGCGACAATCCGTAAAGTTATTTTAAGTATGCCAAACGACACATTAATATTATCACACTGAACGAGAACGGGTTAAATAGCAAGCAATATTGTGAAAATAACGCGGTTAAGTTAACGAGTAGTGCTCGAATGTTAATCCCTTTTAAAATCGGCTTACGTACGGCAGCATTATACCTATATATGACAAGAAGTACATGAATATTCAGTAACCTGTTATTACGGAACTGCGTTATTTTAATTAGAATACTATGTAACCTATTACTTTTAGCTAATTAATGGTCTTACCGAATCTTTATGAGTATTTCATTGGTTATTTATTATGTCGAATATTATGTCGAATCAATATGTTGTCGTAAGTAGAAACATTCACGGCTTTGTAGAGGTTGTGAGCGCGAGTGCTGATCGAGAGGTCCTAAGTTCAAATCTGGGGTCGGGCACTGTTGGTTTTTTGTAGCTTTGAGTTTCTAATTAAAATTTCTATTAAACCCGTTCTATTGTGGAACGTAAACATAATTGGTGAAACATGGATATATAAATATTACTCTGCTTACTTACGGGGATTATATGCGTGTTTTTAGGTTTCTTTTACATTTCAAATGTTTTATGCCCAGGTGACACTTAAGTAACATAACAAAATAATCTCTGCTCTGCGAATCGGTCAATGTGAGAGGAACCTTAGTGTATCAGTCTTCTTCTACGACATCCGTCGAACTGAACACAATAAAGTCAACTGCATTTTAGTAAGAATAGACAAACTATTGCACCGTCATATCCTAATTAAACGTTTCTGACGATTTGAAATCTAAAGAATGAACGAATAGTCTGGAATTAGCATCAGATGAAAATGTTATGAAACGAAACGACTAAGAAAATGGAAGCGGTCGGACTGTGCTTTGACTTTGTTCTTTATTCTACAGCGGTTTGGATCCAAATAGTTGTCATTGTGTAATAATAAAAGTAAACCCAGATCTCAACACCTAGAGTACCTACTAAAGCTTTCCAAAGTTGAAGTGCCTCAGTTCTACCAAATATTAAATAACACCGCATGTAATAAAGACAATCTCGCGCAGAGCACATTCGAGGTTGTGTAATGAACACATTCCAACCACGTTGAACGTACGCACGAAGAATTGTATGTACTTCATTGTTATACCTACGTAATTGAACATTAAGGTATCTTGTAGTGGAAGTTCGCTATTTACACGCCTAAATATATTTATTTCAGAACGAAGATTGTAGGTACATAGGAGTATAAATACTTTTCACTAATTTTCCTTTACATGATTAGAAATTACTGACAAAACTGAAACGAAGAGAGTTAATAAAGATATCATGTTTTGCTGACTGTACGTTCGTTGCGTTGGATTTATTTACTGACCTTACCGTTCTACTATTGAAACATGGGTCTCCTCTCGAAGTGAGAGGGTGAAGGCCATAGTCCGCCACGCTGGTCAAGGACTGTGCATTATTAATCCATTACACGTGTAAATCTTAATTGTTACAAAGACATCAATTTTATGGTGGTTCAATCTGGTTTATTGATTTACGTATAAGTGACACCATGACAAGTATATTAAAATTAACTTCATTTCTTGTACACTAAAAAATAATGTCATATATCATTGTTAAAATATGTATCGTATAACCGTATTAAACGGTAAAAAAAGCCAGTGAATCGTATTTTCGGTATGAAATTTTTAAACGTGCAATATACATATTTACCTATATGCATTTAAGCTGACGAATATCGTTTAGCAACGTAGCGTGCAATAAGAATAACATGAAAATTGCCTTAACGAATTTGGCTGAAAGATTTCAAAATATGAATGCGACCGGGCAGTGTTTTGACTTCATAATTTATTCTGCAGGATACAGGTCCGCCCGCCAACAAATAATTAATTCAATACTTCTATGGTTTGTTTATAACGTTGCGAGATCTTACGGCCAAGCTATTTGGGACACACATAGATAAAGTTTCTGCGCCCACAACGTAAATATAAAATGTCCGATGAGAACTTAATAAAATATTTATTTATTTATTTCTCGACATATGCGAGTGTATTAAATGAAAAATTTCATTGCAAATCATTTTGTTCTTGACGTTTTTAGGTATTTAAAATATCACATATGCATTTTATGTTCGCGGAATAAAGTTGAGATAGTCAAGCGAACATTTTTCTGAAAGTAATGATGTTTACGTTAAACTTTCATTTCGAAAATACGAAATGCAAAAAAAAAATGTGTTAGAACGCTCGTTTGAACACATAACACCGATATACCTACGCTATAAACAAGTAGTACACGACGGTTCATAATTTCTTGCGATATTCGATAGGGCTTCGCTTTTCGCGCAATTAAGCGCTGAGCTTCGACCCTCGCCTTCCGCTCCGGTACTTCCGCCCGATGATTACTTCACAGATATTCATTAAATGCACATAACATAAGAAAGTACATTATGCACATACATACATATATGTGTATGCAACTTAGATATCGGTGAGATTTATAAAAAATCGAATTAAGACTCCGAAACCGGTATATGGAGTGAGTCATGAATTTAGAAGAAGCATGGCAGGTATTGTAAGAAAGAGATATTTCGTATTCGGTGGTCTCTGTCGACCTCGCAACGAATCTTGAAATTAATTTTGATACTAAACCGGTAGTTACAAGTGAAAAGAAGCGATGAAATATAATATGTATAACGCAAGAAATGTTACTGACACCGTCTCATTATCCTTGAGCATCCAGATTGTGTAAGAAAAGAGCCTGAAGTATAGCAGTGTGTTCGTGCAGTCTGTTGTTAAAATTGTCTAATACTGCTGTTATGGCATGACTAAAGTAGATTCTAATTAGACTAAAGTAGATTTTTATTAAATAAATATCAATTTACATGGTACAACCCATATTTTGGTGAAGCTCGTGCATTTATTTCAAAATTACTCTCAAGACCGAAAGGTGGCAAAGAGGAATTTCCTTTAGCACTATACAAGGCCGTGTAGTCACAGCATTGAGTAGTTGAAATATATGTTAAGTTTTGAAAAAGTAACAGTGATAATATAGTACAATACAAAACTATCATACAAGTGGAGTATTGGTGTGAGCTATTAGAAAGGTTAACGCCTAATGCTAAAATAGTCGTACTCTATATAAGCGATCCTAAAACATATTTAACCAAGCTCCTAGCGTCACGTGTCAAAGGGACGGACAGGCAGAAACGACTTATAAAACCACCGCCTTAAGCTGTCAATGTCACGGTTAGACTCAATTTAGACAAGGGGATTGATATTAATACAATTTGTGTTTTGGTCTGAACCCTATGGTTGGCGGTTCATCATATGTTATAGCTCATAATGAACTTTGAATAAGATGAGACATTGCCCAGTAACAAGTGCACTAATCACTTAGATTAAGGTTCTAAGTAATAATAGCAGTAGGTACTATTAACATAATAATATTAATATACATAATATTAATATTATTATACATTATTCAAGTAGATTAGACTCGACCGATTGTACAATTAGAAGTTCGTTGTTCGTCAAAATTTACATCGCGAAAAATATACTTAAAGAAATTTAACGGATTTCCAACTCGATGTAAGCCAACGAAGGAACATTATCGAGTGCGTATTTGAAACTTGGGGTGCAGAAGGGAACACGGTAATGAGTAAGCTTCCGCTAAAAACGGGGTCGACAATTGTATGCGCCTTGCATGAAGCAATAAAAATGCTACAGCACATCGTGAATCCTCCGCTCTGGTCCTAGGCTTTTGTATCTAATTGCACAACAATTTATGTTACTTAATTGCAACTTGCGAAAATTGCACATTAATATGCTTCGCCTCACATGGCTATTCCTCGATAATGAAATGGTCTCAATAAGGTTCTAAAACTAAAATAAATCAGTACAGCTACGAGTCTGAAATTAAAGCAACTTTATGAGTTTAATATTAAAATACCTACAACAATTTTGCTTATAATTCCCAATCACTCGAATCGTTTAAAGTTTCATTGCTACTTCAATTTATCAATTTATAATGTTTTAAGTAAATATGTACATACTTACATATATGTATATAAACACATGTTGCAGTAGGGCTTATTTTTCTGACTATGTAGCCATTTCATATTAATTTCATTTTACAATGTGAATAAGATAAAAACGAAAATTCAAATAAATACGTACAATGAAACAACATCTTAGAAAATATGGTATCAACGGGGATGCTTCATTAACATTTAACGGAGTGAAGAGTATATAACGACTTAAAGGTGAATGGAGTGGCAATAAAAGTCAAATTCCAGCTCAATGTGAAAGTCAATAAGGCTCCACAATGGGTTCGCACTTGGCTGTATGTTAATTGAGCGAACGCAATTAAAGGGAAACAATTGTAAACAGTTCGTCTCACTACAGTAGAGCTGCGACAAGCGAACAAAGAGACGTTTGAAATTGCAAAAAGTATTGACACTTTGTAATATCATAAGGTACAACAAACATTATACACAAGGTGGCAGGTTTAACAGGTTTAGTGAAATAAAACTGAACAGTGAATGAAAATATCAAAGAAAATTACACTCCTTAGAGTTGACCATAATGTCGTGTTAAATCTGCATAATTTCATTTGACTAGCGTGGCACACAACGAACTTAACTCTTCGCATATCTTCGCATGACGAGAAGATCCATGTTCACTTATTGTCTGCTTTCGACCTAAATTGTTTATAGTAATAACTTCACAAGAGTCGTATTAAAATACTAGTAGTTTGATCGTCGCTACACGCTGATGATGCAACAAGGTCTCGAGGCGGTGATTCCGTTACGGTATACTGAAGAATGCAAAGGGCCGTCTTGTTTATGCTCTCAGCACGGAATGACAAGTATTGAATTTTAAAACAGCACTTAAATAATTTCGTTTAGAGTTAACACGGATTCTTTGCTTAAAAATTTAGTATTTAATGCGACTTGTCCATGAATTTTATCCGTCTTACCGTTCATTCATTGCAGTCAATTGTATATATGTGGGTGTATTTTTGTTCAACTGTTATTAACTAACAATTAAATTATAAAAATGACTGCCTCATTGGTCATGTTGGTTGCAAGCGCGACTGCCGAGCGGAAGGTCCTGGGCTTAAATCCCGGGCCGGGCATTATTAGATTTTCTAGTAGTTTAAAGGAGTTTCAAATATTAAGGAATATTTTACGTTCACTTCACTAAAATATATATGTGAAAAGCTCTTACTTTAAATATGAATAATATAACATAAATATTTTATGACATGTTCGTACAACATGGTAATCTGATTCTAAATTATGCAGAACTTAAGTTTCCGTAATACTTATTTTTTTCACCCTGACACGGTAAGAAATGTTAATGATCAAACTTACCTGCTTAAAAAAAGAACTACTTAGCGTGTATTACTCTTTTTTTTTTCAAAAGGATTAATATTCCTTATAATTCTTGGAAAAGCGCGTTTCGGACACTATGTAGGTAGAAAACAAGTTCAAAAATACGCCGCAATCGGTAACTCAAACAAGAGCGAACCGCATCCGCCATTACTTAACCAGATAAATTTTAGGCGTCGCTAGAACTTCGAAGTTTGGAGATTTGATTTGGATGTGTGATGCTCTAATATGAAGTATACAATCAGGTCACCAGAAATATCGAAATTTTTCCGACCGCATATATTTTTATTTAACTATTAACAGTTGAAGTAAAACATTCCGATTCAGGCAAAATAAGTTCAGATCAAAAGTATATTTTAATTTCATCTGATATTCACCAACTGTTACCATAATGTCCGTATGTTATGTTGTGTCAAGGGTGTCTCAAAGTATACACGCTTGCATGTACAAAGCTCATGATTTTTCGTGAATATTATTATTACTTAGGCTCAGAAAAGAATCTCGTTTTCATAGCGGCGCGTGTCATCTATTTCCCACGGTTGTTAAGTTGGGGTTGCAAAGGGTATTATTAAAATAAGTAACACTGTTACACAGAAATAAAAATGGGCTTTTCCATACAATGCAAAATGTTTATTACGTTTCACAGTGCAAAGCAAAAATTGTTTTACAGAAATGTAATAGACATTTTTATTATAAGTCGTTTCTTTTTTTAGTTTTGCCACTGCGTTATAGCGTGTCTGAAGTAACTTAAATCCAACGTCTGACTTTTAGATATTCTACATTCAAATTTCTAGTTCTATTCGGCCAAAACAGTCAACATGTAAACACAAGATTACGTTATTCGTAAATTTATTATTTAGTTTACCTAGCGTACAACAATTCACAATGTATTACAAAAATAAACAATACATGTAACCTGAAGTAAATACATACGCTTCAATAACGGTGCGTCTCAAACTTCGTTTGGGCGGGCATATGATAGGAAAGAAAAAAATTCACCGGTAGAAGGTTTTTACGGGGCCATAAAAAATTTATGGCGGTCCCTGCAAGCGGCAAATTGAATATGAAATCAGTACAATGAACTTTTGGACTAAATTTAATGAAGTGAACAGGCTACGTGTTCCAGCGCAGCACTCAGATCGGTTTTCCAAAGGGTCGTTTGAAATATCATTTTTTTGTTCCTGTCCATTTTAGAACATGGTGCCGTAAAAGCGGTTTCATTGTGTATGACCCACGGGAAGATGGTGTTTTGTTTTATTTGTGTTCCGAAAATTGTTTGAATATTTATCTACTTGCAAGGGATATTTTAAAATTTGTCATGTTCAACTAAAATATTAAAATAAATGTTTAGTTAAAAGTGACACATTTAAGCAATCTCGTATATGCACTACATTTTTATTAAGATTGGTCGATAAAAGAATTACAATATAATTACAATACAATAGACAAAAACAAAACCAGGAGCTAAAACATAGCTGTGGAAACAGCATACGTGTATGTTAACAGTTACATACGTAAAAAGCCTTCGTCAAACCTCAGGGACATTCAGCAGTCCATGCTTTATGCCTAACCAGTACTCCAGTACTAGTATATAATATATGTAGGTAATAAAGATAAATAATTATATTTTAGTTTTGTTAACGTGTCATAGCGTATCTAAAGTAACTGAACTGAAACGTCTCACTTTTAGATATTTAAGAGTTTATTGAAATACACAGCTGTTAAGGGAAATTAAAAAGTGCACATACTTTTAAAAAGAAAAATGAATATCAAGATAACATCGGTACAGATAACGTCACAATGTAACTTGAGGACGACGCCCGCGGAATAAGTTCTACGACGTACCCCGCGAGAACCGCGAACACCGGATAAAGTAAGTTTAATGAATGTTAATATCAGTGAAGGGAATATTTCAAGATGTTAGAGCTTTCGTAGTTAATGTAGCGTTATAAGATAAACGGCGTGATTATAGCGGCGATAGCGCGATACGACCTTATTTATAGCGTTTTAAACCCTTCAAAAGTAATACGCGAAGTATGAATTTCAACAGCAGCAAACGAACACGTCTCACCTTGTTTAGGCTATTATTCTATTGCCATGCCAGTTCTTCGGCGGAGTAGACAGAGAATATCCAATATAATCAATCTCATTTATGTTATCATGTTATCATTATACCAGTTTAATAATGGTTCAGGCAGAGAGCGCACACTGATGTTATTATTAGTAATGTTTACACAATTAACGCATAAATATATGTATTTTGATTGTTTATATCAATGACGACTTGGCCAGTGCTATTTGTTTTTCTATGGAGCCTGGGTAATCTCCAATACTACACGAGTATGGTTTATTGATGTCGAAGTGAGGATATGTGAGGAAACCTGCACACCTTAGATTTTATGTTGCCTGTTATGCTGTAAGTCCGACTGAATAATATCTAGCAAGCAATGAATATATCGACAGACACTATATTTCGGAATCTATGGAGAACATTTTATTTAAATTTATTTAGTATTTGTATTAACCTATTTCGAATTAAAATACCAGTTTGTGCTATTTATTTTGGTAGAGCAATCTGTATAGGTAATTGCTGAGTATAACGTCTAACGTTACTTTTTTACATACTAAGGTGATAATTGTAAAAAATGTCAATTAGTTTTAACTGAATATGCTTCCGCTTCTGCTCCCGCTTTCTTATTCAGTATATCCTCTACATACTCGTATTTATCTAAATCCCCTGCGCGTATTCTCTGGTAATTCCTTAGTTTTGTATCCGTTTAATTTCGTGGAGGTCCAATCTGCTTTGCATTGCAAATATCAATACGAACAACGAACAAATACGAAGGAAAATGTGTCTATTTCAATACACATTTTTTTGTTTATTTTATTTTTACTGTTTGAAGAAAATATTTTTTTATTCTATTTTTTTAGGGAATGTAACATAAAGATAGAAAAATTTACAAAATTTGTTTATTAATGATAAAAGAAAGAATTCCTGTAAGAATAAATGGTTTCAATCCTGTTTTGACGTTTTTGAAAATCGTCATTCAGTTACATGGTCTTCTAAGCTCGTCTGTAGCTAATAAATTAAAAATCTTAGAATCTTTAAAGCTTAGTTTGTCCAAACTGCTATGTTGACGCCCAGCGACCACCAGACGCCACGCAGCTAAGACTTTGTCGCCAGCACTTGACCCACATATTCCCTACGTGTCTTATAATACAGGACCCACTAGGACACCTACGCATTCATGCTAAAAACTACCTCAACGTTAACAGCATAAAGATCAAATTCCCACAGAAAAGCCCGCACCTCAAAGGCAACTCCCCACGCAATTTAACACTTTGTTTTTCCTTCAAACACGGCAGAATATTCAATGTCGGGCGGAAAATGAGTTGGATGTTACTACTTAGCGATTTGCCACTCACTCGTTCACGTAATAAGTTTCACATTCAGACGGCAGCGCCGCTCTTCATAATGAATTTTTTATCCAGTTTCGGCCTCCACTAGCTGCAGTAATACAAGTAATCCAAGCGATACTCTCGTCTCGATCTGTGTGTTCACAAACGGAATTTTTTAAAAATTCATAGAAGGGTTACGAATATATATGTATGTATAAGGGCGTGTATTTTTTACAACGGTTGAAATCTGAAATTCTCATAGTGCATACTGTTTCGTTTCGTCTTTCAGCAAAATATATATATGTATATATAGAGTCCGCGCACCACGTACCCACCGAGACTGGAATAAAATCGCTGCAAAGGGCGGAAGTTCAGAGGAAATTTGTTGTGCGTTGATTCAGTTAATGTTGCTAACTTTTAATTGGTTTAATAATTCGCCTTTTCTGATCGCAATGTAGGTATAGAGTGTTAACTTTTTCAATTATCGTCAAGTGAACTTTCGAATTGTGACTGTGATTGACGGTTTACCTTCATGTTTGTGATTTTAATCAATGTTCTTTTATATTTTATACTGAAAAATAATTATGAAGAACGTTTGCACGAATTTTTTTCTTTTGCACCCGTGAATGTAAGTAATTTTAGTACTTAGGTTTTCAAAATTTATCGACTTTTAACTTTGAATTTCTCATTTCATCAGTTCTTTTATTGTCGCTTCACTGAACATGGGGCTGCTTTCGAATGAGACGGATTAAAGCTAAGTCTACTAAGCAGGCCTTTTTAATATTGAATATCATTTGCTACAGCGGTAAATGATGTTCAGTAAGGTGTTTTCTTTAGTGTGTTATGGCTACTGGCCGCTCTTGGCCAACTTGACACACAATGGCTGTAACCCTCTTATGTTGCAAGGTGATGCATATATGTATGCGTAACATCACGCCTGTCATCCTCGAAGAGGTAGGCAGAAGAATGTCGAACACTCCCATGTTTCACCAATTACGTTTACGTCCCACTATGGAATAGTGGGACGTAGGTGGTGAGCCTATGTGGTGAGCCGATGTATAGGACACCGGGCACGTGTCCAGACTCCGAGCCACTACTAGAAAATCTAAATTAGATAATTTAGTAGTGCCCGACCCGGGTCTCGAACCCTGGACCTCCCGCGCGGCAGTCGCACTCGCAACCGATACGACCAACTAGGCACTCATGTACTCGTATATGTGTATGTATATGTGTGCAAAACAAAATTATTGATAATGATTTTGTATTTACCCGTACAGTGGTCTACAAAGCCACACGCTATAGATAATAATTAGATTAGTATTAAAGCGAAAGTTCTTTGAGAATTTAGTATATATTGCATATTTAAGTCCCATTGGTCTAAAAAACGCCGAAACTGGCTTAGTTTTTCATACAAAAAAATTTGAATATATTAAACCGATATCTTTTGATACTTTAATCAATAAACTGTACAGTGTTCTATTCCCGAAACTACTGCTGTACTCATATGTATGTCTGTATGTATGTAGATATGTATCGTATATGTCTTTGTAGTTATCTGCATGTTCGTAATATTCTACATTCTATTTTCAAACAGTGAACGAATTTAATTCGAACTAGATTTCATTTGCATAATGTAGAGTAAAAGCTTATATTTGAATCGTTTATTTGTAAGCTTTGATTAAAGTGTGTAATAGTTTTATTCGGCAATGTTTTAATTACACCTTACATATACATATATTCCCGTTGCGCTGTGAATAATTCACGTTCTTTCTCCTTATCACATATGTTGAAGCAGAGAGAATCGGGGCATTCCTTTGTTGTTGTAAATTAAGCTACAATTAGTCAGGGTGGGTGGACGGGTGATTTATGTGTGTTTTCACGGAAAGTAGTCCCAACTAATGTTATCGTCCACGCAACGGCCCTAGTCATAACTACAGTTGCGACTGCGTACGATTTTTGTTATCCGCATTTACTTTCTGATGACTTTACTTCTCGAATCCTAAAATCGTTGAACCTTAATTATATGTAGGTACTTGAATAACTAATCAAGTTGTATATTGTAGGAAGTAGTTCATTATTACATCATCACGCTAGGTCTATTGAGGGTAGATTGAGAGCACGGAATGTCAAATATGTCTGTCTTTCCAGACTAAACGTGCTTCTTCTGCATTATATAATATGTATATTATTATATTACTCATTACATAATCTACCAGTTCACGAACAACCGAATGACACTCGCGGTAAGCGTTCACAAATCAAAAGCCAATCCCTTCTCCAAAAATAAAATCCCGACGAAAAAATATAGACCGTCATCAAAACTACATTTTTTTTCTGTACAGAATTAAAAGCAACATTTATCGCGATTCCCGCCATAATTTGGTTAAACGTCATCGGGTCATTAACCCCGCTTGCGGATGACCGATCGGAGTCGACGTGGTTCAAATAGAACAATTCATTCGCGAAATTAAACTGTCAGCCGCCTGATATTGTTTGTTTACGTGTTTGTTATTAACTTGCAACAAATTGAACGGCGTCGACGTGTTTGTTAGCATCACATTTCACGTGCGGTGTTAGTGTTCTACCACTAAATACATACATACATATAATCTCAGATAATAACTATTTCGCGCTGCATATAAACTAAAGCTTCCTATGGATCCAAGTGATGAAGTGCGATAGAAAATTTTATAATGAATTAAAGTACGTAACATCACGCCTGTAATGCCCGAAGAAGTAGGCAGAAGAATGTAGAACCCTCCCACGGTTCACTAGTTACGTTTACGTCCCATTATGGAATAGGTAGTAAGCCTATTGCCCTACACCGAGCGCATATCCGGACTCGGAGCCACAACTAGAAAATCTAAATTTGAAAATTTTTAGTAGTGCCCGACCCGGGATTTGAACCTATGACCTCCCGATCTTCAGTCGCACTTGCACCCAACACGACCAACGAGGCGACTTCGTATAGTGAAGTAATTTGACTAAATTACTTCACTATACGAAAAAAATACTTTACTATTGATTGTTCTGTGATTATCTGGCTTCTGAGTGTCACCACCAAGAACTAGCTACGATCCGTAATCTGATCCAATGAAGCAAAACTGCAGATACACAAGAAGCTAGATGATATATAGTAAAAAACCATATGTGAAAAAAACTATGTAAATTTCTGTTGTATGCTATTGTAAATGTTATTTGTGTTTTTTCTATCTCAGCATGTCCGCAGCACCAGTTTGCTATAAACAATATTAGAGATGTATAATTCGAAATATACCAGTCGCAGATAAAGGTCGCAAGAACTAAAGAACTTGTTCGCATCTGGCTTAGATATGAAGTGCCTTCATTAGACGCGACAACCCTAACAACGTCTCCACATTCTTGACAGAACGCAGCACGCCTCGTTTGTTGTCTACATTCTGCAACATATCATGTTGTATTTTTATACCAGTTGGCTACAACCAACAATTTGTCGTATTAACAATGGCATTTATCGTGTCACGATAACAAAAAGAGCCATCCGTTGAGCATCGTAAGTAGTGGTATATTAGAAAAATTATATGAAGAAATACTGCCCATTTCCATAGTGAGACGTAAATGTCACTCGTCTGCCTGTCTCTTCGGGGATTACAGGCGTGATGTCAGGTTACTTATACTTACATACCGTTCCGTTTCCATTTCATTCTATCGCAAGCCACACATTCAAATACGACCCACTACGTAACATAAATTCAAGTCTACATCTCGTAAAAGGGTGTACAGAGGAACTCG
>DWDW01000110.1:0-18300 GCA_018245635.1 Mimoniades versicolor eupheme | reverse complement strand
CCTGGAGGTGAGTCCCGAGTTGGGAAACTTATATTATATGGGTCGTAGCCCTGACAACTTTGGGAACCACTGATCTAGGCATTATTGAATGAATTGTTTGTTATCCATGCTACAAGTTGACTATATTAGTTAAATACTCGTATATAGAGACTTAAATTAGTCCATACCCTTAAAGCCGCTATTAGGTATATCACTAATGCCTCGGTGTTTTAACTGCCTCATTGGTCGTGTGTTGGTCGCAATTGCGTCTGCCCATCGGCAGATCCTAAAACACGGGTCGCATACTACTGTAATTTCCTTATTTAGAATTTCTAGTAGTGGCTCGGAGTCTGAGTATGTGTCCAGTGTATGGCAATAGGCTCACCACCAATTCCATAGTGGGACGTAAACGTAACTGGTGAAACGTGGAAATGTGGTATAATCCTCTGCCTATCTCTTCAAGAAATATGGACGTGATATGTTAAATACATGAAAAAAGAAGCTACGACTAGAGGTTAAAAAACATTGTTAACAACAACCTTTTAGAATATTCCTCTTATAACTATCGTAAGGAAAAAAGTTAAGGATTCCTTATTCCTACATCTTGTGTAAACAACTAATATTTTCCGAAACGATTCTTAGCCAGTATTGGGTGTGCTGGGAATACTCAACGTATCGTGTAGCCACTGCTCCTCATTTTTGTTTTAAAACTTTTATGAAACCATTCTGGAACAATCTAGATACCGTGTGCTGTTTCCCGGGAGATGTTGTAGGATAAAAAATTTTGAATATATTTTCGTATAAACAAAAGGTCGATTATAAAATCTGTATGAATATGATAATTGACATGTTGCGGTCTCTGTTTATCCCGTAGGTGTAGGTAGTAACAATAATATTTACTATTGTAGAGGTATATATATTTTTTGTCATATTTTATTAAACGCGGGAGTGTTCTACATTCCTCTGCCTACCTCTTCAAGGATGACAGGCGTGACGTTACGTTACATTATATTTTATTAAACAGCGGTAATCACTGTATTTATGGGAAGGACGACATTAATCAACACTATAAAAATAAGTATCAGAAAGTACTATTATTTTTCATTCATTTATTACGATGATAAAATGAAAATGAGGTACTTTGATGACATTATAATCATTGGACATCATTACAACATATATACACATTAGACATGCAGGTTAAGGACTGCTGCTTTGCAGCGAAAATAGGCACTACTGGTACTATCGCTGATCCCAGGTAGCAACGAGGATTCGAGACAAAACATAGGTACTAGGTATAAAGTACAGACAGAATTTATAACACTAAAAGATACGAAAAAAATGTATGTAATGTGTCAGGAATTTTTATTCTTGATAGCACTGAAACAATATCTTACGTCGCCCCCGTATAACCGATACACCTGATGCCGCCATTACGTATTCGAAGCTGGTATCACATTTTTTTTATTTACAATTTCGCATCTGATTGGTTCTGGGTATGGTGTTACGTTGTGATAAAAATTGTTTAATGTAATTTAATTCTTGACATGTACGAGTATTATATTAGAATAAATAACCGAGAGCACTCCGTGTGGGGGCGGAAGAAGAATACATTACCCAACCCGCTGCCGGAATACAGGTTGTTCGGCTCAACTAAATGCCCTAGCCGCCTATGGGCAGCAGTGTTGACGCTACGAGAAGCGGTGCTCTTCGAACCCCGACCTGATTGCCCAGTGTGAGTATTACACACATAAGCCATCAGGAAAGGCCTATAACCATCAGTGGACTGCATGCTGATGATGAAATATACCTAACTTTCTTTTCAAGGCGAGAATAATTTACATAAGATAAATCTTGAGATACGAGTAAGTCTATTTCGTTATACGTTCATTGGTTCGTTACTTTACTTATTCCTTAGTATCTTCATTTGGCAAATTCACTACAAGTTTCTTGTTACATGTGTTATTTTAGCAACAGGAAATCCTATTATAGGTTTTGGTGCCCTAAAAAGAATAAGCAATAAATAAAATACAGTTACCAGGTGAAATAATGGTCAAATTATAAACAGCAATTGTAAGTATGACTACGTCTGGTTGTAATATCTGTTACAACTGTAATTAACTGAAATGTCTTTAATGAAATGAATAATATCTGAAATATCTTTAATGAACTGAGTATTTTGTATTATTATAGACGCACTCAAACTGTGTAGGCGATGTTCACGGTAAGTGCTTATCGCGATCGGGTTTATTGCAAGAGAGAAATGCCTTGTTAGGAATTAGGTTCCAATACCTCATAAATGTCTAAGTGACAACAAGGATTTCATTTAAAACTAATGATATTTACAAATTTTATATTCGCTGTAACGCTTAGTTGAATAGGAAATAAGAAATATGTCTCTCTCTTTTAATTTAAATATTATGTCATCAATGATATGTCATTGCCAATATCACAAAATAAACACACCTTTATGAAGTACACACACACACACACACACACAAACACACACACACAAAACAATACACTGAGAGCTTGGTTGAGCTATTATCGAATACAACGCTAATTACAAAGGAATTCTCGTTGATGTAACCACGTTGTACGTATGTATATATGTATATAATTAGTCTCCGTTACATAATGTACTTACTCGTAAAATGTATTGGGCAATATTTTACAATCATTTTGTAGATAAAATAAAAACGTAACATTCCACCTGTGATCTGCAAAGAGGTAGGCAGAGAAATGTAGTACTCTCCCACATTTCACCGGTTAAGTTTACGTCCCGCTATAGGATAGGCAGTGAGCCTATTGCCATACACCGGACCCGTTTCCAGTCACCGAGACACTACTAGCAAATCAAAAAAAAGGAAAAGTCCATTACCCGGGATTTGAACCCAGGACCTACCGATTGGCAGTCGCGCTTGCAACTAAGACTACCAACGAGGCAGACATTTTGTATATAACTTATTTGACGAACAGTCATACTTTTAAAACACGTTACTTCAACAATACATGGTATTACACAGAAGTATATATTTTAAATGTAATATGCCTTGAATTCGTTTGTAGTAAAGCATGATATGCCTTGGCATATTTGGATATCACTAAACGTTAATACGTAACATCACGCCTGTAATCTCCGAGAAAGCAAAGGAGTATAGTGGACACTCAAGTTTTACCAGTAACGTTTACGACCTATCATGGAATGGGGGGTGAAATAATGCAAATGGATGTTACTAATTGTTAATCCCGGTTAAGCCACGATTAGAGTGTCTGATGTTGTATACCTTTATACATTAAATCCGCTTAATATTATGTGAATAATTCAAAGTATACGCCACCACACGAGCGATTATGAACAGTAACATAGCATCATCAGGGCATAAATAATAATCTGCTAAGTCGTATTACAAAGTTACTTTTTATTGACATTGGGTATACCTTTGCCACCTTAGCCATCTTTTAAACGCCATTTTAATCACTCGTAGGCACAGATACACATTCTTACGGAATATAAGTGGTTTTGAACTCCGTGGTTGCAAATAACTGTCTTATACTGTTTAATGTGTTATTGGCATTAGCCATTATATTTTTACATACAATACACCACAGTTTCAAGGTTACATAAACGTACGAGTAAAAATTATATGTAGTACAAACTGTAAAATATAAAGGCATTGTGTGAATATTTATGACTGGAATTTATACGTTAAAAATATTACTGGACTTTGTGAGTACCTACTTTTATTTATTTCTGGAATTTACAATGTTATATCATTAGAATTATGAAACTGAAAAATTAGTTGTAAATTATAATGATAACAATTCAATTATGACATTCCAGTTTTTTGTCTTACATACGTTACAATGAAAAAATCAGATTCCGTATAAAAGGTCATACTAACAAAGGCCTACTATGTATTTTTATTTTACTTTTTCGAATACTAATTTAAATAAGGGCTACTGTGCGCGAAATTAATGATAAAGGGCAATATATGTGAACAATGATTTAGGATTCGATGCCAAAATTAGTGAAGTGCATAATGTCGCATATTCTAATGCATTACTTGCAGCAATCTTTTAATATTACATCACCGAACCGAACACCTACGAGGCTGGGTCCAGGGTCATAGGCGTTGAGCTGTCCTATATTTCAAAGGGTTTTACTAGGAAGGGGACCCAAGGGTAGTGTTTTGCGTCAAGGGTTTTGCGTTAATAAGCATAGTTCTTCTCTTGATTAGCGAAAGCGGCTATGCTGTACCTAATAGTATCACAGATTAGGGCCACCTTGTTGCTTACATCTTACTCTCTTTATTCATTTCACGTTGGGGTAATGTCGATGTACTGAATTCATAACAAAGCGGCATTAGAGTGTAAAAGGTTGAAATATTAGTACGATAAATAACCATCTATGAAGGACTTTTAATGATAACTTCATATCATGTTTGCCTCAAAGTATAAAAATATAAATAAATAATGCCAATTTTATGAACACGACTTAGGATGAAATTACGTTGTATCGCGTCTTATTCTGTCTATTTGAAAGATTCTTTTTCATTTATATCGTGGCGTTATGTCTTTATGGGATAGGCAGAGAACACTAAATATCGTCCTCATTATACATCGGTGTTTTTTCTACATTATTCGCTGTCTTCATAACACATAATCGCATATAAATCAAACAATCCAATTAGTAAGGTAGCGTTAGAGAACAAACATAAAGACGTTTAACGTAGTTGTGGATAATAGTGTGTGGGTTCCTTGGATCGTACCGAAGTATACTCGTAATAAACTGGCTTTACAGCGCCATTCTTTTTGATATGCATATTGAGTTTCCTCGATACAAATGGTTTAGTTAAGGATACCCATAAACCCATCGTATAAAAATTAATTGGCTTAGTATAATTGCCAAAAATTCTATTCAACGTTTGCTCTTTTGGACAACGGAGTTAGCTTTATAATTAGAGATACTGCCTCGTGGGTCATGCTGTTTGCAAACGGGACTGCCGATTGAGAGGTCCTAGATTGAAATCCCGGGTTGGGTACTATTGAAGTTTTGTAACTTAGATTTTCTAGTAATGGCTCGGAGATTGGATATATGTCCGGTGTATGACAGACTCACCACCTATTCCAGAGTTCCTACTCTGGAATATGTGGTGAGTCTGTGACGTAAACGTAACTGGTGACACGTGGGAGTCAGCTGCACTCCTATTCCTACCTCTTCGGGGACCAAAGGCGATATGTTACGTACGTGTTACTTAGACATTAGCATGTTACACAGAGTTCTTTATAGGACAGGCAGAGAACACAGACTGCCAAACATCTCTATCCTTGCCGACGTGACTTCCTTCTTCTACATCCCTCACCCGTTCTGCAGTTCTCAATTAGCACCTCAGCTAACTAACAGGGCAGGGATCTAAGTGAGGAGAGCGTATATCGATAATTAAATAGATATTTGAACCGCGCCAACAGCGCACTGTAGAGAGCACTCAGACGCTATTATTCAATAGAACATTGATTGTGTTCGACTCTCAACGGAGTTTTTACAGTACAGGCACAATGTAGGTACATCATTGCCTTTAGCGCACGATGATAAAGTGGTTTAGTTTTATGTGGTAATTAAAACTTACACACGCTAGTTGCACGATAAAAGCATAACGTAATATCACACCTGTACATCCAAACGAGTTGGCAGTGGAGTCTGGTACTCAAACAATTCATCTGTTATATATTATGTCCCATGGAATAGAGAATGAGCATATTCTTATAATTGCATACAGGGCTCAAATGTAAACCCAGGACCTCTTCAAGGGAAGCCGCCTTTACAATCACTACACTAACGAAACAGTCAGTAGAAGCATAACACATTAAAATATAAAGGGCAGAAAGCCCTAATTCCCGAATACCGGAAGCGGTTGGGATTTACTTAAATTAAACGCAAGTGGAAAAAATTTCATATGCGTTGCTTTTTTTATAGAGATCTTGTTAAGTAATTAAATAATAATATCTTGTCACACAACTTACGGCGATTTGATTTGAAAGTATGAATCAAGAGAGCGAACAAGCAACGGTATTGTGTTTGAGTAAATCTGTGACAAAGTTTGATCGGAATATTATAAATCATATATTTGTTTACGTTTTAGTTATAATAACACCAAAAGTTACGTAACTTGATAAATACGAGCAGGTAACCAGAATATTTTATTTAATGGTATGTTATATATGTAAGTTGGTTTCTTTCTCTAAATAAATGTATACATATATACTGTTATCTATCTACGAGGGTAAATGGTCTGCCAAAAACAGATCAATAATGGCTCAACGTACAAGAGTGCTTAATTTCCTGTAATTGGAATATACATTTTGGAGCCCGGTGTATGACAATAGGCTCACCACCTATTGAATAGTGGGACGTAAACATAACTGGTGAATCGTGGGAGTGGAATACCTAACTACTCTCCTCGGGTAGAGTACCAACTACAAAAAAAATCTATGTAGATTGTCTAGTAGTAGTAGTAGTAGCTCAGTAGGACGTAATAAGTAGTGAAACGTGCGAGTGTTCTACATTCCTCTGTCTACCACTTCGGGGATTACAGGCGTGATGTTACTTTTTTTACCGAATCAAAAATTCTTTACACTTAATTCTTTACGTTAATAGTTTTGGTTGAGTCCCCGCATCATGGAAACCCGAATATAAATTTCACCTATCGCTACGAAAAAAATTCTTACCGAAAACGTAACTATTATCACCTTGCGTGGATGTCCAATTAAAATTCCGCTCCACTCATATTCACTCATCGCGAACGCAAAGTGTGTGTATAATAAGCCGCCATGTAAAAGACTATCGAGAACAATGACTCACTCGACAGAAAGGATACTGTATCCTAAAGAAACAGCTGAGCGTAAGTCAGCAACTGAACGAAAGATAGTGCACGTCGCAGAATGCTTCAGTCCCCGTTCTTGAGTGCTACAACTGTACGCCATCTCTATATAATAGGCTGCGTTCAAAGAGGAATAAATGTGATGAATGGAATACATTTACTTAAATAATAAAGGGAATTTATGAATGAACGAGAAGCATAATTTGAGTGAATGTATTTGTGTTTGAGCTGCCATAAGAGTAAATATTCATTGATGAAATATTGACATCAATCTGAATAGTGTGCATAGACTTACCTACCTACTTTGACTTTGTTTAACCTGTGCTTGCGTTCAAACGAAACAAAATATAAAATGGTTAAAATTTTAAATGTTTGTACGACCGCGTTGAGGGAAATGGTAGACATAAAATAGCTAAACCAAACGCGTTGAAAATTGCCCAAATTAACGAGGCAATCTGTTTACTACTTGAAAATTTAACTTCCCGAGCGTAAATATACAAACGCCGTGTTCACCATAATCACCGTCCCAAACAAGGATTACGTCCTAACGTTGTTAGGGTTACCAACATATTGAAATATTCTAGGACGCGGAATTTCATACGTTACCAATACAAAAAAACACATTTATGTGTTTCTGAAACTAACCTTAAAGTATAATAATACTTAAAATGATGTTTTTTGCGAAATGTTGTTTATGCCGGAGTAAAATTGTTTTTCTTTTAAAGAAACATTATTAATCCACTTAATTATTGACTAATAAAAATAACACACCGATTTTAGCACGTACATGTACCTACATAGTCATTTATATTTAACCTTAAATTATATAACACTAGGTTCACACTGTAATACTAGTTTCATTATGGGGTAAGCAGAGAACACCGACTGTCAAATATGTCTATCTTGAATCTAGAATTGTTTCTTCTAGATAATTCGCTGTATACCATACAATACATTGCCGTACATACGCTTATTCAACTGTCGACAACGCCTTTAGCGTTTCTTAACATAACATAAAATATTGTTTAAATGTACGCCAAAATTTATGCGTTTTAAGAGCAGTAAAGTTTTTATCATGATAACCTGTCTCATATTTCACATTCCGTTAATTTAAGTACTTATACTTTTCATTGTTAGCGACTATCAACGTCGAGTGTGCATTGAGGTGGCCGTGACTCCGCATCTTGGCTGCAAGCCATCGATTTTTTTTATAAAGAAACATGCTTATTTTCCTAATACACTAGCTAACTACTCGTAAAACAAAGGCAACATTGTTTTAAAATATTTTACAGTGTCTGGAAATTGCTGTTTTCAATAACGTTTGCAGCGCTTCAGCGGATGGATGTTTTGTTCTTAACAATCGTAAAATTGATGCGCAAAAATAGAACAAAACGGTACTTACTTTTATTTGTCATCACCGTCGGCATATCTTTTTATCGTATTACTGCTGGATGAGCATTTCCTCTCAGTATGAGAACGTTTAAGGGCAAAGTGGTATTTCACTTTTACTTGTGGTATTCAAGCATGATTATTATATTCGGTTTGTAGCTAAAGAAAACAAATGAGCAAGGAAAAAGAAAAACACCGATATATTCATATTTTTTTTTCATCCCAAAATACTTAATGTTTCTCCTTTCCAAACATACAGAATGAAAAATTGTAATGCTTATAAATATTTTAATAAAACAGATACGCGTCTCATTAAAATCTCTCCGTTGGTAACCCTATGGCAACACTTAAGCCATAATACCGAGTCGTGCTTTGACCCTAATAAAGAGGCACCGTTTAAGTACCCTTGCTATGACGAAGTTCAGTTAGGAGCGTTCTCTCATTTTGAACACGGAAATAATTCTGAAATAAACTCCCTTTGATTCATCATAACTTTATGTAGTTAATTTTGCTTGCAAATAAAATTATACTCTATATAATAATATGTTAAGAGAAATATTTGCAGCCCTTTTAAAGAATATTACGCGTACCGTGAAGTTCGATACTTGGTACAGTTACAGTTTATAATACAGAGAAAAAGTGCAGAAATCTAAAACTTATGTGTAACAAATATTTAGTTTTTGTTTTGTTACCTGCCTTGACTGCCTCGTTGGTCGTGTTGATTGCAAGCGCGACTGCCCATCGCGACATCCTGGGTTCAACTCCCGGGTCGGGCACTACTGTATTTTTCTAATGCAGTTTTTCCAGTAGTGGTTGGGAGTTTGTAAATGCGCCCGGTGCCACAGAGTGGCTCGCCTTCTCAAACCCACGTCGTGAAGTTCTTCAGTGGATATGGAACTGGATCGTAGACGGCCATTGCCAGTAAATATAAAAGTTATTGCTGTTCGAGCATGACGTATATAACGTTGACCAAAAGTTCGTATATAGTATCGCCAGATCTTGGCGCTGCGGCTCTTAGACAAGGTCCCTGACTTAGAATATCAAAGTAAAAATTTATTAGTATTTTTTTATCACCTCATAATAATTTATTCCGGTGATATGATCCATGTGAATAAATTGGAAACACATCATCAAGACTTCCGTATTTATACATCTGACACGATTCACGTAGATGGATATACATATATTTTATTTGGGTCACACACCACATATCCACGATTTCAAATAATGTTAAAACATTTTTGGGTTCCGCATGAAGTATTACCGCTAAGGTTCCGTGATTACACCGGTTGTTTTATTTTATTCTCGGCGTGTTTTCATATCATTTCGCATTTTCAATCTGTTTAATGACATTTTTGTAATATTGTACAAAAAAACTTATTTATACTTCAAATTTACGTAACATGAAACGTACTCATGTATTTACGAGTAGGAACAATATTATTAACCACAATAACTTTAACAACACATATTTTAGTAATCAAGATCTATAAAGATACAAAATAAATATGTATTAAAAAAGAAGTTCGCATTTTGTTTAGTGACTGAATAAATGTGTGTTTAATGACTTGTATAAAATTAGCGACTTGGTCCATTTATGACACCCCAAACAGGCGACAAATACTCATTCATATCATACTCTCTTTGGGGGCACCAAAGAGTGTATGACATGAACACACACTCCCCGAAAAGATTTTCAAGCGCTTGTTTACCAGCAAAATTATAATAAATACAGCATGAAGATATTTTTAACCGCGGCCTTATTGTAATAATATTGAGGCAACGCATTAGTTGTGCGCTTGTTGTCTTTATTCACCAATTTACTTACATTTGCGCTCCGCCCGCTCGTAAAGTAATATTATCCAACGCTGGGCGAGGGCAATAGTGCCTCTTTTACGGGCCGCGAGCGGGCGTCACATGGGAAATTATTTGACGTGGCGTTTAATGGATTTTTGCCTTCATAACATGCTACCTACAGGCAAATAAAAATACGGGCATACAAAGTACTTAAATATCCAGGGTGGCGCGATATTTTTAGCAGTGACATTTTTTTCACTAAGCTCTGGAAGCTTCCATTTTCGCGTATTTCATAAGCTTGTAATTACACAGATTTTAAAGTTTTTTGTCAGAACTTAATGAAGACGCTAGAAGTCACTGATATACAAAAAAAAATATTTTGAACGCAGTTTTCTTAATACAATAAGCGGGCGTAATACAGGATTTGCTAAAGTGAAGGTATATTTGGAGTCTTATTGAAGAACTTTAAAAAAAATCTGTAAGGCTTTCTAAAGACACAAACTAGTTTTAATGTTTGTAATATAAACTCTCTTATTCTTTATTTGTAGTACCTGTAACAAGTAACCACAATATAGATGTCTTAATAGGTGTTCAATGTACTTCGATACATAATTGTTGAACATTTTTGTTATAAAAGGAATAAACATGTAATATCTGAGCTACTACTAATTCTAGTAATAGGACAGATCATCTGTCTGATCTTGAAACATGTCCATTTGTAATCGGTGGATAGTGTAAATGCGTAGAACAATGAAAACGTTTAAAATTGGAATCATTACATGTTTGAAAACAGCATTATAAAACGAAAATGTTAAGAGAGTAAAGTTTGAAATAGCCTGGAATTGTCATGTCAGGTGTTAAGCAGGAGGAAACTCGTATTACGAAGAATGATAGCATGCAGGTGGATGGCAGAGGTGATAGGAGCGACATAAGAAGAGAGTAAATGTCTAAGTGACGGTTAAAAGGGAGGAGTGGGAGAGAAATATATTGCGTCGACCGTCAATCAGCTGGGATTACGTCAAGTAAATGACGATATTTCTTTGTACGTAATACGAAATATGGCACGAAATGTTTTTAATTCACATAGTAATAAGAATTTATTTTTCAGAATACGGCGTGTCGAGTCTGGAGCTATTGGAGCTGAGGGTACCGACACACGTGCCTCTGGGCACGCGCGCGACTATGTCCTGCCGCTGGGCACTGGGTCCCAGCGACGTTCTGTACTCAGTCAAGTGGTACAAGGACGGCAAAGAATTCTTCCGACACGTACCACGGGATGTGGAACCGCGCAGGAAGTTCCTGCTTCCTGGAGTAGACGTTGAGGTAACTAATTTTAATAAATAATTCGTGAAATAATTTTCAAAAATAAATAACAAACAATTGTTCCAGGGACTTTTATAAACAATACATTCGAAATCTAAAAAGAGAAGTGAAATTACTATTGCTTCGAAACGGAAACAAGTTACAAACTAATAGGGTGAACAGTGAATGTTGTTGCTTTCAAAACTAATAAATGCTACGGTAAAATGTAGGCTGATAACCAAAACCAACACAAGTTACTTCACGATTTCCACGTAGCAATAGAATTAAAAGAACTATTTGTTGCCAGTGCTAAAGGCGTTCGATGCAAACTTAATAGAAATACGTTTGTGTGCAAACAACACGTACACGTGGTACATTCAGTAGGAAAACAGCCCCGCTTTGCCGGACGTAACAGATCAAATATCACAGTCCGTTCGCAGGCTTGTAATTAATTTAATCCGGTTGCGAGTCGTTTACTTAGGTCCGTGGAAGGAAGCATACACTTATCTTATACACAACTGTAGCGGATATTGCATTGTGGAGAGGTAGTCAACAAACTCGCGCTCAGACAGAGCCATTTCGACTTTCCTCGAATTACCTGCCGCCGGTAGTTCACTTGAAACTTGTAAGTTGCAATCACTACGCGGCTGCCGTGCATTAAACACTTATTGTTGCGCTTTGTTCCTTGTTCCACATTGTTATATTTTGTTTGTTCCACGTGCGCTGAAATTTTGTATTTTTCACAACACACGGTGCGGCAAAGGATTAACGAGTTGGCGCAACTGAAAATTTCGTCAGCTGCTTTCCAGTTATTAATTTTTGCTTATTAAACTGTTCCTGATATTCGGTTTAAGTATAGCAGCCATACGAATGAAATATTCACCATAAACGAGTAATAACGCATCCTATTAGACGTTATTCCACTATCGCGGTGTCTCATTCCGGAAACATATTTCTACTTGTAGACAATTCATAAGACTTTATTGTGTCTTGTGTCTCTCTCGTGGGTCTCCCATTGTCACTGTTTATGAAAGCGCAATAGGTGGAGGCATTAAAATAACAGTACTAGAATACTGCCTAAGATTGTTCAAGCTAATGCATATCTGCTTAGCTTCAGTAAATTTTCTGTCTGTCTAACGTGAGGTAAGTTTGTATAAACAAATACTCAATAACCCAGAACCTACAGGTTTTGCACCTCAATTCCTTTAGTTATTATACGTCCGTCCGTCTACGCATTCGACCGTTTCATCCTCATTAAGCCGGCAATTCGCTTTAATTTGCTATATGGTACCGGTAGACTTTACATAAATAATACTTATTTAACATCAGAGTGTTCGGTAGTGATATTATCAACAAAAAATTAATCTCGTTAAGTGATGTCATTTAATCAGCGCGGAGTGCACTGAGTGATTAAATCGGAAATACACGTTACAGTATACGTGCACACTACGAGACTATATTTATAAATTAAGTGCAATTAATTCATGTAACGTAATACTTTTTTGTTTCTTGTATCTACTTCGTAAACTTAATTGATTTTAATGGGTTCCGACATCGCGACGGTATTTTATCGACGTATTGCACGGAGTTAAATCGAATATATTTATGATTTTATTAAACTAATGTATATACAGTCGTGCAATAATTTATTTGCTTTTCTGATTTTAATATAACAAAGCAAAACCTTATGTTCATTGAATTGGTTTAGAAAGTTATTATTAATAATATTCCATGCAAACGTTCTGTTTTTGCTTGAGAAATAAAAATATTTGACGAGTATTAATGTAACGGCTTAAAAAAATCTTTGTTATTATAATCGTTTGGTTTACGATAAAGATATATGTTTATGACAAATACATTCTTTTTAATAGAAACATTTTACATTTAATATAAACGATAAATTCCATTACCGACGAATATTGATGGTTGATTTAAATCGTTGCGTAATAGTGAATGTATGCTTCAATACTAAATTAAATCTTTATTTGTAAATGAAATCCTTTTTATAGCCTTTGTGAGTGAATTAGGTGTAAGTAGTAATGAACCTACTAATTAAAGTAATACACATTTTAATAATTTTATTGAAAAAAAAATGTAGTCGCACATCGGTCTAAACTATGCGATCGGTGAGAATCAGAGGAATGTAGTACACTCCTACGTTTCAACAGTTACGTTTACCTCTCACAATGGAGTAGGCGGTGCGTCTGTACGTCTGTACACGAGGCACGCATCCAGACTCCGAGAACATACTAGACAATGTAAGCTAGAAAAACACTCGATAAACGAGGCACTCGATACATATTGTCGGTTAATAAACATTTTTAAGTACTTTATAAATGTTAATTTTTAAAGGTCTGATCAACCGCATTTAAAAATATGACAAAGAAAACTAAATCCCATCTCCAATTATTTATCTGTTTTATTCATTAGTATTTTAATGCGTCAATTCCTATAATCTAGCTGAAAGATGAAGCTCAATCCCAGGCGGATATTTCTTTAAATGTAGATAACTTATTCTAAAACTTTTCTACTACCAGCCATTATTTTCAGATAGTATCCATTGTGATATTTTTACGATCGTGTGTTTGGATTATTGTTTGTTGTAATAAAGTTAATTTTTTGCAGAATTCAAGTCTGAATGGTTCGAATGTGACCCTAACCCCGGCGGTACTGGAGACCGGGGGTCGGTATCGCTGTGAGGTATCTGGAGAGCGTCCTCTCTTTCCCACAGTCTCCGACCATGCAGACATGGTCATTGTTGGTAAGATATTGTTGTACATACATCTTTTTTCCTCTAGCTTTTCCTAATTATTTTCATTGAGGATATACAATTATAATTAGTTTGTTTAATTTTTGCTTTGATGGTTGCTAGGTATTGTTGACTGAACATGTAGGTACATTTATGTTGAAATAAAAAAAAGTTGAGTTTGCTTAGCACAGGTTTCGTATATCTTATAAAAAAACCATTCGTAAGCGAGTGTGCTTGATTAATCCATTAGGCTATTTTTTTAATTTTAGACCAACTAATGTTTCAATTAAGATCTCACAGTAAAGAAACAAGCTAATTTATAAGCTTATTTTTATTACTTTTAGATCTTAATTAAAACATTAGTTGATCTAGGTTCTAGATCAACTAATATTTTAATTAAGATCTCACAGTAAAAAATATGAGCCACATGAAATAGTAAATTCGAAGTAACACTCAAACACAGTTTAAAAAAAACATCACCATCACCGACCCACTTATCGTCCCACTATTGTATATGGGTATGTTCTTATGACGAGAAGGTTGCGGTCCGACACTCGTGCGCGTAATAAGGAAATTAAAATTTTAATATTTTTCAGCCTTGCCTACAATGGGCCCGACGATCACAGGGTCGCGGCTGCGGTACCAAATAGGCGACCGGGTGCAGGTGAACTGCACGTCAGGCAGATCCCGACCAGCGACCAGGCTCGCTTGGTACGTGAACGGCGAGCCCGCCCCGACCGGAGCGCTGCTGCCGCCGGCGTACTTCACCCACGAAGACGGACTGGAGACCACCAGCTTGGCACTCGACTTTAAAGTTAAACCGAAACACTTTAGAAAAGGAGACTTGAAGCTTAAGGTAGCCAATTAGAAAATGTGCTTAGTGACTCTTGTTGTACATACATGTAGTGTACTTAACGTAATTATTATTATATTAATGGATACGAGTAGACTTTAAACAGATTTTATTGTTATTGTATCCATCAATAATGTACCTCTACAAGAGAAGTATATAGGATATAAGATAATTTTTTTAATATCACCGCCTGCCTGTTCATAAAATATGAATTAAATTGAAAAATAAATACAAAGTAAACATGACAATACAAAAACAATACAAAGCAAAATTATGGTTAAACTAATAATAGTTATTTAGCTAAATGGAGAGAACCCTATACTAAAGGTTACTGCAATAAAACAGCTGAAATAAATTAGTCATATAAGATAACTTGTGTTGTTATTTACAAATAAATATTAAGTGTTTTGTCTGCAGTGTCTTGCTACGATAGCGACGGTCTACTGGCGGAGCAACGAGGAGAGCGTTCAGGGGGACAGGCTGAAGGGGTTCGCGAGGTCGCGGGAACTGGCCGACGGGGCTTCCAGGGCTGATCGTGTCCAAGCTGCGGGCAGATCCGACCACTGCACGGTGTCTCTGGCCTTAGTACTACGACTGTTGGTGTTCTGCATCGTCGCCATGAACTAGCCTATGTCCTATGTGAATAGGAATATCTTATTTGTTATTTGGTTTCACGACTCGTCAGGTAAATCTACGGATACATGAAGCGTTGTTTAGAACAAACGGAACCGTGTTACAGCGATTTGAAAGAAATATGAAATTATTGTTTTGTATTGTCTGTCCGAAACGAACATTCTAGAACTGAAGGCTCATTCGTTGCACGTCACAAAAATCGATCGTTTTGTCGTGAATTAATAAGAGCTACTTTTTTATGCTTTTTTACATAAGAATGCGTTTCATTTTTATCGAATATTGGCTTAAATCGAAACAACGTGTATTGATATGTAAATATTACTGTAAACGGATGTGATACGTAAAAAAAGAATATTTTATTTTATTTTTCCAACTAATTTATTAGGTATTAAATAAATAGAAACGAAAAGTGCCATTTTTCTTGTTAATTTTGAATTTAACTTTCATCACCTCAAGTTCCAAAGATTTTATGAATGCATTTCTGTAGATACAATTAACTTTCATTGATTTTAATAAATTTGGCATATCATGTCCCATACCGTATTAATATTGTAATTAAAGACACGATAAATAATAAAAATAAATTGCATATCAAATTATTAATGTAATATGAGGATAATTGTAAAAGTAAAATTGCATTTTATTATACTGTAGCTAGGCAGTAAAATGTCGGTTGGATGTTAATATAAATTTTAATAATATATAACATCATTTTCGAAAAATATAAGAATAAAAACGTAAAATGTAATAATAATTATTATATTGTAGTAATTGTTATTAATACATTGGAGTATTTAAAAAACTAATATATAATTTTAAACGCAAGTTCTTTTTTTGTTACGGTATTTTTTCATCAACATTCCCTATCAAAAAATACGTTGAAATTTCGAAATCATTAGAAATACATTTAAATCATCATTTACTTACTCTCGAAATTACATATTATATGTAATTTATGTTTCAGCTCCTTACGTTCTTCAAATAAATCATTACCAAAGAATGTCCTCTGAAGTCTGACATAACATAACTGAAACTAAGACCACGATCAATATGACGACATAATGTGACCAATACTTTAATAAGTAAAACCCAATTTTTATATTTACCACGATGTTTTTGTAGTAGAAAATGTCTTATCATTAAAATTATAGACATTTTGCTTATTATGGTATTAATTCTTTCTAACATTTCGCATATTCAAAATAACCTCATTGTTTTAATTTAAAATGTTCCAAAGTTCTACACAACAGAGAACGCACAGATATCTTCAAAAATTATAAACGTATTTCGTGTCTATTAATCGATGTATTTTCCTTCACATTTGAAGCCATATAGTCAACAATCGATTGAATCAATTTATTGGTACCAACTTCACATTCATACATTTTGAATCATAACGTATTGTTGGATAATACTTCTTTTATGCTGTAAAAATCATTACCTAGTCAAAGTAATAAACAATGTTACTTATCTGTTGTAATTGTAAGTGAATAGTAACGAAACAGTAGTGATCAATTGTTCATAAACTTAGAATATAAAAAAATACAAGAGCTCAGTACCAAGCTGTCGGGCCTGTACCCTACAGAGGACGTGAAAGGGCGGGATCAGGATAGGACTATTGTTTAACTATGGCCCTTATTTTTACACTGTTTTAATTACATTTTACAACTATCATATTTTATAAATTAACACGTAACTAATGTACCTACTAGAAAAGAGTTTTATCTTATAAATCACGAAGAAATTCACGATAAAAAGAAACTCGCAGTAATAATTGAAAAGGACTACACACATCTTGTCCATTTTGATAGATATTTCATTCGAATTTAAAACCGGCCCGTGTACTAATATTTTATAACACACATTAAAACAATAATCATTTTTTTTTTTCATTTTTCTATCATTTCAGTACACGTTATTATGATTTACACTTCGTGTTCTCTGCCACCCCGTATATGATTTGGCGTGGTTTATATTTATAGTAATATCCGGAGGCCTACTGTATTTTTTTGTATTCTAAGCTATAAGAAAATAATTTTATATATATTATACATTAAATATTATACTGTAAATTAATTGAATATGCTAAGTAATTTATATAGAAGTTCTAATCCTATTACAAACTGTACAGGGATATCTAGATATAGCGGGACGCTTGGATGAAAAATTTCGAAATAAAAACGAATATAATAATATTGTTAGTAGTGAAACGCTAAAAGCTTCTGGAATTGAGTATCAAAAGGCTGCATTTGCAATGGCGAATGTCATAATAGTAATAACATTTTGGGGCATCTCCATACAGAGCCATCTGATCCCAAAGCAAATACCATGAGATCTTGTGTTGTGGTAGCCAGACTGTTGAATATATACATATATACTTATATAGATGTTGTTTGTACACCCAGATATAAAACAAATACTTGTGTTCATCACACATATGTTTATTACGGGTGCAAATCGAACCCACGACCCTGGCGCAGCAGTCAGGTCCATTAATCACTAGACAATGCGCCAGTTGAAAAATGAAAGGTTGAAATATAAATTTAACCGATTTTATAGTTGCATAATGTTATGGTTACACAACTTGAATAGTTTTCAACGAAATTAAACGCGTTTTCTACCATTTTCCAATATCATTGTTATTGGTCTATCTATGTGACATTACGTAACAAATCTTATGTTATATTGATAAAATCATGTGCCGTATTAATAGTTTT
>DWDW01000109.1:0-18352 GCA_018245635.1 Mimoniades versicolor eupheme | reverse complement strand
GTGCCAAATATCTCTATTCTTACACACCTGTCGTGCTTCGTCCACATCCATCACTCTCTTCATACATGCACGCCGGTATGATATTTCGTCGGTATAGAAGTTATACACCTGTAATTTTAGATTTATGGTGTCGCGTAATAAATGTCACTGTATGTGCCTATAGATTTTTGAAAAATCCACATCACAGTAGGTAAAATAGGTGTTGAAAATTTGTGCGAAAACTTGTCAGTTTGGAAGTGATATATCTGAAATATTACATTTACACTTTTAAAATATTATCTACAGAAATGTATTGTAATGCCGACTTCTGCGCGAACGAAACCGCGGGAAACCGCTACTATTTAACATTAAACATGTCAGTGTGTGCAATATTACATAAATCAAGCTAATGAGAACACAATAATGGCTCTAATTAAATCAAAACTCAACGACAGACCGGCTAATTAACCCAATAGTCACATTATCATGAATATTACACAAACATCGCGATAGAAATCAGATTATTATCAACGCAACACAAAACCATACCTCACCTTGACACGAAATTCATTTCAGCAGCGCCGCGTGGCATCAAAACGAAATCCTTAACACAACAGTCGAAGGGCTCCTAATGACGGCAACACGCGGTTTAACCATTAAAATAATGAGATAAAAGCAAAACCCTACTAATGGGTAGTGTCATTAGCGGGGGCAGAGTGATTAGAATCGTGCGTGATATGCCTTGTAAGTCAAGTGTGAGATCTGAGATGTGGATGTATGAGGAAACGTACAGGAAATTGCTTGGATTAATACAACGCTTATAAATAAACCTTAATGAAAAAGAATGATTGAGTTAATCCTAATTTCGTTTCACCTTCAAGAGATATTGAAATTCTTTTTTACTCTTTTTCTTTTTTACTTCTTTTCTACTTCATTCTTTTTTACTTTATACTTGAAATTCTTTAAATACTTTTTTTGGTCATGTCCGAAGATATTTGTAACCGATCTTAAATAGGGCTATATGAATCTATTAATAATATCAGTCTAATTAGTACCTATTTGTATTAATTAATATCCATGTTAGTGGACGTAGGGCACAGATGTGCTACTAATCCTGAGGTCTGAATTGAACGCTTTCAGTAGATATACAAGTAGTCCGACGTCGAAACTGATCTGACCCAGATACAAGTTCTTTTAATAAAGTACTAAGCTGAATATGACATAAAAACCTTCTACCGCCTCTTAAGAAGCAACTTCTTGGGTAATAAATTTTCTATTCATTAGAAATAATTAGTAAACATGTATTATTATGAAACTCAAATATAAGGAAGAAAATTCATTCCATTGAAACAGACCCTTAAATAAATACATTCCATGAAAACAGGTCCTTAATATTTCATCAGAAGACCTTTAATGGACGTCCTTTAATTTTGTTCAAGCCTCATTTACACTTTAAAAAAAGCGTTGCTAATTACACGACGGTAAGAACATCTGTGGATCTTCCACTGTTACCTTGTAGAAATTTTGGGTTAAATCAATTTATGTGAAACTGCTCCATGCTAACATTTAGTTAGTCTATTTATACAACTGTTTTTGATTCACGGCTAGTGTTTCCATAGCGAATATTTTTTTATCATTATTATTTTAATATTAAAATCGTATAAATGTAAGACATTTACACGACACCACACTTAGTACAGTCATGTGAATAATACGGCCTTTTGAGGACTCCAATACGGAGGTGTTATGAACATAGCAGAGTATGGAACAAATTACGTCATTGTTTGAAAATGAATCTGTGCTAAAAATATACGAGTAATAAATTACAGGTAAATGGATTTATATGATACCAACTTTAAAAAATATAATATCATCGTAAAAATAATTACAGATATACATCCTCGTACTTTACCTAATACTTCATTTAAGATCATGTTATCTTTGACGTCATTATTTCATTTATTTATTTAAATTATTAAGTAGATAGATTCTAGATGATGCCACTCAATATAAAATATTTTTTAAGGTTTAATGAAAACCAAAGAATTACCAGATTACAGATATCCAATACTTTGTAACCATTTCCTATAACAGTAAAAAAAAACATTTGATAAACCCTGGGTTCCTTATATTAATTTCCCGTATTATTCTTAAAGCCACATGAAGTCTTTTTGATAAGCAAGGTGGGTATCAACCCTATTACGTTTGAAATGAACCCCAAATCGAATAATGAAATTGTAATAGATGGAATAAAATAAAAATAAGAAGGAAAATGTTTCCGAAACACAGTAAAGTAAAAGAGGATGAGCCAACATTAGCCCCGAGTGCATTTCTACGCTATACCGCATAAAATACAATCAGAAGACATGCAGTCCCACTGGGTCTGCGATCGAGGGAAGTTACGAACGTTCGAGAAACTTCTGAACGAATTACGTGGCGTACCGAGGTGTCTGACGGCGAATGAACAAACGACTGCTTTTTAAGCTCTAAAAACTTTAACAATCAATAGAAAACGTTTGATAATAATAGCTTGCGGATTTTCTTCGTCAATTGCTGGATTTTTTGTACCACCAAGCTTTTCTTTTTTTTTTATCGTTTTTAACACTATCAAATATATTAATTAATAGGAGACAAATTAACTAAAGGAGTTCCGTTTTTAAATAGTACTCCAAATTTTTTTATTTATGAGACTTTAAAGGGCAATTTGCATCATCGCACAACGTAATATCAGTGACGTTATCATTGTACCTCTCCCAAAGTTGCCGCACAGCCAATTTTTTTTTTCTTATTGTCAGTATGCTGTTGTCCCTAACGGCCTTCACAGCATCACCGGATTTTGTGGCGAGCCCAAGTGGCTCTGCCTGGAAACCGCATAGACAACAAGTCTTGGACCGCATTTATCTACAATGTCATCCCTTCCCTTCGCTACTCGTTATTCGCTCACAGTTAAGCTTTACTTCAGAATAAAAACAATAGTTAATCACTTTAGTTTCTTTCCGTAAGTGGCTTAACAGTTCCAACAGAAAATGGGTAGCTCGATTCTGTTATAGTGAAAGATTATTGTAAAAGTGTTGAAAGTTTGTCAGCGAGTAACTATAAAAAATCAATGAGAAATATCCGTAAGAAACATAAAAAGTAAAGTAAGTATTCTGACGAAGAGTCATATTATTTAAAATAGAACGATGGTGGGCATACGACCATAATAATGACAATGGCAATAATAACATAAAGACAATGGGCTTGTATTTGTCATTCTGTGTGTTTGTATGCGTGTGTGCGCGAGTGCTTGCGTACATGTGTGTGTGAGTGCGTACGTGCGTTCGTGAGTGCGTGCGTACGTGCATGCGTACGTGCGTGTGTGCGTGCGTGCGTGCGTGCGTGCGTGCATGCGTGTACGGTTGCTTGTGCGTATGAGTTTCTCCATGCATATTTTTATACATATCATCAATGTCACCCACAATAGTTATCTTAAAAGAACAATAAACAAGTGTCATTATTTTATCGTTTTGCAAGTTATACAAAGTTATTTAATAAATTAACCTGAATGTAATATTAGTGAGCGTCGATTTCCCAATATAATTCAAAAGCCCTTGACACGGGCACAGCGCCACTATTACGCCATGTTGGAATAACACTTGGCCGGGAACACAAGTGGCTGCTGTTTGCATTCGAAACCAGCCAGTAAGTTAATTTAATTTTGCATCTTTTATCACCTATGTACATAATTATATAATGCCTATTTGACAAGCGTTTATGCCTTAGTCTAAATAGAACAAATATAAACTTTCAAAAGAGTAACGCAAAGCTCTATTTTCGTCATAACTAATAAAATCTACTTTTACTACATATAAATACAGGGAAAGTGAAAGAAGTATCCTTACTTATCTTTTGAAATTCATAAGTTTAATATACAACATGATTTCTTTACTGAATAATGTAGTGTTATGTCATTATCCATTACGATGCAGTAATACAACCTCAACTTAGATTGTAGATAACGATTTGTTTTTTAGTGCAATTACATTTAGTTTTTTATACAAAAGTATTTTATATAAGAATTTCGCAACAATATACTATTGCGGGAAAAAAATTAAAGCACAATATCCCAATTAAATAACCTTGTCTAAAATATGAAGTCAAGAGCCATTTATGTCATTTTTACATCTATTTCTAGTTTTAACATTGGTTCAACCTAGTTCATTTCTAATCAGAATCTAGATTCTATTCCATTCTATAGAGGTATACAATTGAGAAAATTATTTAAGATATTCAAAACATAACCCCCATGTATTCTGATATAGTTATACAACATAATTTTATATTTAAATCAGGTGAATTCTTCACGAACTTAAACCTAAGAATGCACACCGCTAGTTTCCAATAGAATTGCATATAAATCGTTATTCCCCGCCACATTATTTAAATTCCTACAACTAGAAAGAGAAGAAAATGTCGCGGGATGAAATCAGCGTTATACAATCGGACAATAAAACGGTTCAAGTACCTGTGAAAATTCTTTCCTTTATAAATATCCAGAGATGTAATAACATTGTGAAAACTTAAAAACATTTTTCACATTTGTGATGCGACGGTAAATGACGATTCTTTTGTTTTCCAGGAAAATAAAAGCAATGGTACTGTTTGAGAATTTTAAGAAATGAAAATTTCATGTCGTAGTGTGTGTGTGAAACTTTGGAATCACCTGAAATAAAACAGTCGATTTAGTCGATGCAACAGAAATAAGAGAGGTGTTTCACTAATATATAGTGGAATTTTAGAGTAATTCTAAGACTAAACTAGAATTGTTGGACTATAACACGTATTCTCAACCTAGATAAAGTGCATAATAATAAATAATATCGGAAGTGTATATTATATTGCATCTAGTCATGTGTCTATGCTTACGATTGTCCTTACATAGTACGTAGTTACATGAGAGAGTCTGACAATTAAAAAAAATCTGATAACATTACTTACACTTCTACGAAGGAAATACATGCATACATATCTTCACGTTGCGTCCTTTACGAGGTAGGCAGAGATTTTACTATATTCACGTGAAATATAATGTATTGTAGTTTGATTGTCACATTTAATTATTTATTTTTGGGTACCTTAACCTTATTAGGACAAACAATACATACGCAATATTATAGTACTCTACACAGTATTTAATCGTCTCTCTTATTTTATTTCAATAGGACAGTGTCTAGGAATATTATAGTTTTTGTCAAGAAAGTAAAAGAAAGGTTATTGGGGAAGCTCCCATGTTAGATTTTAATATTAAAGATAAAAAGTTTTTCTACGCGATTCCTGTTTTAGGTTTTAGTTAATATACGTAGCATCACGCATATAATCCTCGAAGATATAGGCAGAGGAGTGTAGTACACTCACATTGGACCAGTTACGTTTACTTCCTACTATGGAATAGGTGGTTGAGCTTATTGCCATACATCGAGTACGGATCCAGACTCCGAATCCCTGCTACATATCTTTACTAGAAAATCTTAGTATAAGTATTCAAAAGCTCCTCCGAACCTAAATTTGCAGCCAAAACCTCTCGATACGCAATCAATGAATTAATAAAAAAAACCCGTTATTTGATATATACATGTACCTATCAACATAAATATATCAAGAGGCCAACAATAAATGAAATTTTCAGTTGCACTTTAACTAATTTAAAACAACCCAAACGATTGTTTTTAATGAAACTCCTTCAAACGGCAGTGCAATTTAAGACCACTTGAGACAACTGAAGAGCCCTCCTTTCGTTAACTACCCCCTTCTTGCTATTTTATTTAAAGTCTTAATTCCGCAAGTAACCGTTATGTGTGAAAGTCCTGATGAAATCCATGCACTAATAATAACATTCACATTTACATATGTACTGTGAAGACTTAAGTGGTAACTGGCTTTTCAATGTAATCGTTACCTTAAAAAGCAAGTCACATTTCTTTTTATCACACTTCATCTTTATGCCGAGGAAGGCCAAAACGCACCTATATTTATCAAATAGATGAGATATTGGCTGATAGGAAAGAAAAATACTGCGAAATAAGCGTGTGTGTTCAAAGAAAGTGAGGAATTTAGTAGAAACATGAAGAGATGGTGCAAAAAAGGAACCTCACCCTAGCGGCGACTATGTCTAATTGAATACATACACATACTGCTCACCACATCCTGGACATTGCGACTAACCCTTTCACCACGATGGCTGATCACTCACGATCAGCTGTCGAAACACATAAGTAGTAGAAGTAAGAAGAAGTAGAAACACATTCGGTCTCTGACGATAGAGATATTTAGCGCTCACTGCTATCAATGGTATCTTATGATATACTTATAATATTTATATAGTTTATTTTAATTAGGTTCGAATTCTAACACGTTTTAATGGACTGATGGTGGATTAATTGACAATGATTATTTTAAACAATAAACCAATCGTTTTTCGGATTGTGCTTATAAAATGCTGCTACCTTATGCAGCTGACCTTGTATAACCGACCTAATATAGCCTACCTTATGTAACCTAGTTTATGTGGCCGAAAATATGTGATACATCCTGTCCAGCTGCGTCGTACAACAAATATTAGTACTGTAATTATGTAATATTATCAAAAATCTGGCTTCATAATGCTTACTTGAGAAAAGAACAGGACCTCGACAGATATTTAGTGTACCTATACGTGTCACTAAAGAATTGTCGATGATATTATCATATTCGTGGACTCTCTCCATGGTACGAAAGTCATGTAGCGTGGTATGCATGGTCCGTCTCGATGTAATCGGGCTCGCTGTAAACATGGACAACAACACAAAAGTTTTTTAAATTTTTTTTTTCAGGTGTCTACAATCAGCATCGCCTAATATTAAAACAATTTAACTTATAGTTATATATAACGGGACTCGATGTAACTTCACATCTGTTTTCCCCGAAGTGTTAGGCAGAGGCGTACCTACTCGTACAATACTCCCACGCCTCACCAATTGTGTCATATGCAATTTAAAATAAATGATCGTTTTAAAATCACTACGCAGCCAAGCTTATTCAGTTAGTTACAATAGAAGTAGAAGCTGCAGTGAATGCACATTTAGAAATATGACACCATTTGTTTCAATTGTAATTTCATTATGCCATTTATCGTTGAAAGAAATGCACACTTTCCAATCGAAGCGTTTTAAAAATCCTCCATTCTCGAACCTTTGCTCCACGGAATAAGAAAATCGAGCTGTCAGAGGCACGGCTGGCGACTGCCCAACTGGCCGTTCTCTGGGCACTCCACATACATTATTTATAAATCGCTTAAAAGATACCTTCGTGTCTGAAGTTAATAACGGTTAAGGTAATGGAAAGGGCCTAGGTGAAACCTTTCTTATATTATATACCTATATTAGTTACTACAGTTGCCTTCTGCCTCGTTGCCCGAATGGTTGCAAGCGTGACATCTAAGCAAGAATTCCTGGGTTGTGAATTTCGATTGGCAAAGTAATATTAGGTTTCTAGGTTTGTTCCTAGGTTTTGTTCCCAGTGTACGATAATAGTCTCACCCGCTATTCCACGGCAGGACGTATGTATAACATTATTGGATGATGTTATACGTCCTTCTTCTTTTTTCTTCTTTCTTTCTTCTTTTCTTTCTTTCTTTCTTCTCTAAATACCCTTCGGGGAATAACAGGTTTGATATGTTTTTTTTGTATGTTTTGTTTATGAAAGTGGTACACGATTTACCTAAAAATTTGTCAACTCTCTGTTCAGACTGATTTCATTCGAGAACTACAACACCGTATTCATCAACTCGTAGTCACAAAATGTATACAACCCATATTGTGTATATGTGACATAAATACCCATCTATAAAGTTATAATTCTTATTAGTGTTTAGTTGGTTGTGCCCGTGATAAGTATTATAACTTACTTAAATTGTATTTATTTAAATCTCATCACATATTACATTAAGAATTACGAATACCTGCCGACGGGAAGAACATAAATTCTTATAATGCAAACAGAAATATACAACGTTCTATAAAATTACACAATTACTGATATTATTTTAGCCATCAACATGAATGTTTTCACGCCACACAAGAGATGGTCTAATTTGATTAATTAATATTAAAACTCAATTAGAATCTAAAACGTTTTACTCACGAAATACACACAAAATGCTTAATAGCTAGTTGACAATATTGTCACCAACGTCCCCGAAATTAGCATTTAGTCACCAATAAAACGCTTAAGTCTACACGGAGCGCATACATTATTAGAGATATTAAAAGGAAATTTAAATTTAGAATTGGAATTACATTAACCTCATGCAGGGCGGCTTATTAAGTCTGTGTAACGGTGTATCGTTTCCATAAAGTTCTAAATTTGAACTTTGCACTAAGTATAGATATACATACGTACATTAATTTTATATATATAATAATAATTTTATCGCGTTATAACTGCCAAACTAATGTTGAAAAAATATAACCAGGGAATAAAAACACAGAAGTCCGAAGTCTTCGAATCCGTTGTGCATGTAAGAAGAGAGCGTATAACGTAGAAGAAGCACGGCAAGTTTGTATGGATAGAGATATTTGTCACGCGTATCTCCGTAAAGGATCAGGCGTGAAGATATTATATAGCATAATTCAATTTCAGGTTTATATTGTAAAGCATTTTTTTCTTTTCAATATTAGGTACTAAAAGGCAAGGACTTTTTCATACAGAAGTAATTCTCAACGAGGACTATAAATAAAAGTGTCCTTTTAATACTTGTTGAAAATAACAATAATGTCCAAAAAGTAACAATTGCCTGATTACTTATTTATATACGCCCATCGAGGTCAGCATGGGACGGCAGTAGGTGTTTAGGAACTGTAATGTAATGTAATCCTGTACTGAATTTGAATACCTGTCTGCCACTTCTACAATATTAAAATGTTGAAGGCCGCCAAAAATTTTGTTTCACCAAATGAAAAAGGCGGAACCTCATTACAAGGCGTATTTATGAACGAAATAAACCAATTTCGTGGAAGTTTTTCTCAACTTCGACGCTGAAAATGTAAATTAAACCTGCGTATACAGAACAAAAAGTAATAAGTTATTTACGAGTAACCGTTATCGTTTGAATAACGAATGCAATAACGTTTTATTTATGATTTTCAGTTGTTTTCATTTATGATTTTTTAACAGGGGAGAAAGTGGATTGTTCTGACAAGTGTAAATTTGTTTAACGTAGTAAAATATGAAATGTACTCTTCAAATGTCTACTTCTCTTAATTTTAAGTTAAAAAAACAAACAATTGTCTCGATTGGATATAGTATATATTGTATTGTATTACGAAATAGTTTTGTATTTTAATATTAAATGCGGGATGACAGTTGAATAATGACACATTTTCATTATTATTAACATATTTTGTACTACACGAAACACTAATGAATCAAATATTTTATAAAGATCTGTTGCTGTAAATTTCAACATGCATGATATGGCAGTTTAAAATACTATTTGTCGATGTGTAAAATACAGTTGTGTGACAGCTACAGCTGTTAAGAATTTATTGACATGGTTTATTTTGGTGTCCTTAATTACAGAAAATTAGGTATTTTGATACGATATTCTATCCCTAAAGTGTGAATATACCCTCCGCTATTCCTTTATTTACTTATTGGGTCCTTAACAATAACATTGTTGATTTTTAATATTGGCTGGTCTGAATATTGATGAATAATCATTATTTCTACTTAGATTTCCAAATTACAATTAACTTTACAATGTAACACTCACATTTCTTTTTCAAATCAGCTTCTCATTAATATCCTGAGCCGATTGCTGATTGCTGATTTTCCTGGATGCTGCATATACAGTCCGGCGCACCCTGGACATTGCGACTAATCCTTTCACCACGATGGCTGATCACTCACGATCAGCTGTTGACTCGACGAAGAACAAGATTTGTTTTCCTGTGTTTCTATTATTATTTCAACTTCAACTTTATACGAACTACAAACAGTACCCATCAATATACATATAGTGTAATATTCAACACAAGAAACGTGTATCTTGCTTTAAGTTCAAATCCTCGAGATTATTCCATTACCTATTAAATGTCGAATCAGATACTGTAGCCTCTTGATTAAAACAAAATATTCAAATGTATTTTTTCTTTACTTACTTAGATCTAGAATAGTACCCACTTATATCAAAGAGCTTTACAGGCCGAACGATTGCATTGAGACATGAAGTGTCTTTTACAGACGATGTTCTCTATAAAGTGACTAACGATACTCTAATGAAGTTTTGTTAATTAAAAAAGACATTGACACAGTTTTTGTACGTCCATTTCATGAATACCATAAAAACGTCCGAGCTTAGTTCAAAGACGCTATGAAAGGAGTTCTATAGATTAAAGTTAATACAGGCCCTAATGAGGGTGTTTAGTTGGAAAAAAATGACAGGTTTCATCCCTAATGGTTTGCACGCATTGTGTTTATTAAGATTGAGGCTCGCGAATGAGACGCGGGCGGTATTCAAAGAAACAAAGCGTTGAGTATCAGTAAAATACATATTTAGCGGCGTTATCGGTAATACACTGATTGAATTAAAATTCATTCGATATTCTAATTAAATGAAAATTTAATAATGCCCGTAAATCGGCGCCGAATTTTAATAATAACTACACACTATATAACCCACTAAGAACCGGTTATTTCTAACTGTTCGTTAATATAACATACGTACGTCAAACAATAACGATTATGTAGGATATTTAAAAATCGTAAAATTTGAAGCGTTGTGTTATAACATAAAAATCGGACTGTCAAAGTTATCAGGGCTATTTATATCACCATCAGAAGAACTATTGTCAAATAACGACGAGTACTAAATAGATTCCATTATAATGATTAATGTTTCTCTCAGCTGCTCGAGATTAAAATAACATTAACTAATAGGTCAAGCATATGATAGCGTAATCGTTCTTTTTTGACATCCCTTGTAACGGGCGACATTTCCTTGGAGGATAGTTAGCGTCATTGTTCAAGTTTTCGCGTCCGTCAAGTACAGCTAAAACAACTCGCTTTAAATGTGAAATCATAACGCATCGGTTATGCGAAAATAAAAGTCGGTCTTGATTGTCATTGTGACATTTGATTAGAAAATTTTGACTCCGGCATGAAATGGCTCTTGAGCCTTTTAATGTAATATTTGTTTTTGCATAAATATAATAAAATTGAAAAAGTTCATTGTTTTAGAAAAAAACGATCCATATAAATTATCCATATAAATTAATGTTTTTCATATTTTCAGATTTTGTACAAATTAAACCTACTGAAATATTTTATAATTATCGATTCCACATACAAAAAAATCTTACGTAGCGAGAAGGAAGGAAGAAGCCGTGGTGACTTCGAGGAAATAAAGTTATAAGTATCTCGGGGGTATTAGAAAAGTACAAAAGTTCAACGCGCGGAAATCTACAGAAAATTGCTTGGCGGAAGGAAAGTTTGGCCGCGCGAAGCATACGAATCCAGCTGGAGCCTCTTAATACTGTTGTGTCTTCACTAGCTGCATACCAACGTTTCATACTTTCTGCGTTTATTAAAAAAATGTTGACTTACAACTTGAGCACAAATACATGAAAAATAAGAATGATGAAAGTGTCAAAAAAGGGCGTCATGTTCGTGAGGATTTAGATATTTGCCACTCTGTACTCTCTGCTTACCCCCTAAAGGATGGCGTAAGAATGTAATAATAATCATTATTGTTATTTAAATTTAGAATTTACTCCGAAGTTCATAAAGATTCTGATAATGATTAAAAAGAATCGGATAATCATATTTATATAATCCCAAATTCTAAATGTGGCCTCCAAATAACAAAACATCTTATGTGTATTTCTCACTACCAATGTACGTTACCGACAACTCGCTGTTTCTAATAAGGATACTGGGGGTTCAGCTGTCGTGTTTTATCTTTTCCAGTCTTCTGGAATGGAAGAGATCGCAATGCATATTTATTAGAGAGCGTGCTCAATTCAATGTGTGTTGGTGTGCACGTTTACTTGGGGCATGAGGTGCGGCAACTGCGTCCCCGGGGACAGCGCCGCAACTGCGAGCGATCGGAAAAGGACTTTGCTTCTTTTTGAGTTTACTTTGTCGACGTCTATGGTTTGCACGCTCGTTTGCTATATCTATGCAAGGAAAGTCTATTATAATTTTCATTCTCTAGGTCTAAAAGTGTCAGGGAATGACCCGAAATATTTCCGGAACCAATATTGTGTTTTAGGAACGATACCTACGATAACAATGTATATGTATATGTTTATATATATTTATGTATTTATTTATATACGTATATAAGAATATATATAAACCCAACTACAGTTTACATTTTTAAATCTTCGATCGAGATGAAAAATAAATATACGATAGCAAAAAACTGTACGTACGACGAAATAAAGTTGTCAGTGCTCGAGGGTATTGGAAAAGTCCTGAAGCTCGACACACGAAAACATGTAGGAAGTTGCCCGGCACTGGTGAAGTTTGGTCGCGTGGAGCATACGAATCTAGGGGGATATCTCCCGCGTCTTATGCGCATGGCTGATTATATTAACCATTCTAGCTTATTTATTATCATTGCAGAATATCAATCGAATTATTTGAATTTCGAAACTCACTCTTCGCATACATTTACTCAATTTACTTCTGTAATAATAATATTGAAAAAAAATGTCAGTGTCATGTATGTATGGTATATGGTAATACGCTTGCGCACTATTCCATGGGACGTTTCTTATAACTGAACAGCAAAAGTACTGTTCTGCTCTACATGGGAATGCATGTTTAGTAAAACACAGACTACAGTAGTAGCACCAACTTTGGTGATATAAATCGTAAAATCGTTAGTATGGATCCGAAGACAACATAGTTGTGACCCCTTTGGTGTTAGAAATAAACAAAAGGTTTATGCACGAATATCTACGGAAAAATACTTGGCAGAAGGGAAGTATAATCGCTCGGGGCTTGCGAATTCAGTCAGTGTTTTGATATTGTAGTTTATCGACTTGAGTATCTACCTTCATCTTTTACACAACTTAGTGAACATTCTGTTCAACAAGTTTTATAACAGTATCAAGTGTTCCATCGTGTTCGACCGACACGATCAGCTCGGATATTAAAGGTATCGATTGTACCTTTTCTTCGATAGTTTCTATCGAAAATTTCTTATGGAAAATTCCTAGTGGTCAGTTTAACATTGTTACAACTTATTTAAATAAATTTATGAAGAATAAGTTCAGATCATCATCATCAGTCTATCGCAGCCCACTGTTGGACATAGGCCTCCCCCAAAGAGCGCCATCGTGCTCTCTCCTCTTCTTGCCGCCTCCACCTTCTACCTGCAGCCTTCCGCACTCGTCACCCCACCTGGCCGGGGGGCGTCCTACACTACGTTAACTTTTTATTATACTCTGCTACATTTCATTTTTTTTTTGAGTGAGATGGAACTGTACTAAACTATTGTCTAATTCAAATTCTGTCTCTAACGCGCAACTTTCAAAGAACTAAACTTTGTTCATATCTGCTGACGCCGTATAACATGGTACATACAAAACATTATGCATACAGGAAAAAATATGAAATTCTGTGGCTAAATGGTTTACATGTCGGTAGAAGACAAGTAAAAAACAAGGGGAACTGTTGAATTGATCAAATGAAATGAGTGTAGGTTTCAATTACTTTATTATTTAACCTTTTCAGTATATAATTTTCGGTATACAAATTTACTGTCTATGTCCATTATCGTTGCGGTAAGTGACATTTTAATATTAATTAAAAAACACATTTTGTTGTTGAGGAAATAAAGCAATTTATTGTGAAAATTAACGGGTTTCTTAATTATGAACACTATTAACAGTTTTACAAAACGTAGTTGCAATGAGAGCAACCGAGAGAGAGCGGAAAAAACATTATTATTATTAATATACTAGTTGGAACAAATATTTTATATTTACTGTGAGTACAATGTACATATCGTAGGTAGGTGAGTATATGTAACTATGTACATAGGTTTACTGATCTCTTCGGCAATCCATTTCGACACTCATAAAAAAATGCTTAACACAACAATATTATAATAATTATAACAAACTAACCATTATTGTTATATAACACCATATTTACCTGTCAATAAAATGAGAATATGTATGTATGTATATTCAGAGTAGTAAGTATAATTCATTTGTGTAGGGTCAGATTTGCCTGTCAAAACACGTTCGAATGTGTATCGCGGTCACCTTGCGACGGCGACGTTACAAATTTATTGAATTTGTAAACGCATTTTGATTTTGTAGTTAACATTTTGGTTCTCGGAATATTCTTGATAGATCCGGTGAAATATTTTGTTATCGGTAGAGAATCGTACGTATTGCTAACTTTATTGAAGTGAAACTTCTTGGCTGACGGGGTATACATTTTGAAGCGTTACAATAATTTCAGATCACTTGAGACATAACATAAACAAACGTAACATCACGCCTGTAATTCCCGAAGAGGTATACAGAGGAATATATACGAGTACATTCCCACGTTTCACCAGTTACGTTTACGCCCCACTATGGAATAGGTGGTGAGCCTATTGCCGTACACCGGGCACATATCGCGACTCTGAGCCACTACTAGAAAATCCAAATTAGAAAATTTAATAGTGCCCGACCCGGGAATTGAACCCAGGATCTCCCGTTCGGCAGTCGCACTTGCAACCAACACGACCAACGAGGCAGTCGTAAAAATTTATTTCAATTAATTATTATTTTGTGATGAGCTAACAATTACATATTAATTAAATCTGACTCATCTAAACTCTTTCTATTTCCACCTTAAAACTTAGAAAGTGTATGGTTTGTGTGTGTGAACTTAGAATGTGTATGGCTGTGGTTATAGTCTGCCAATGCTGGCCAAGTATGGCCTAGCGTAGTTCTGACACCATATTATAGACGATTATTAGGTGTGCAGATTTCTCCTACGCGTATTATGTTATAGAAAAAAGTTGCAATAGCAGATTCAGTTCTGACAGTTCTGATCTTTCACAGAGGCAATCTCTACCTTAATACATATACAAGAAAAATTTGCTCCTAATCTAGGGGTTTTAACGTATTCATTTTCCATGAATATATATCTGAATTCTAGTTAATTTCATTGAATCAGTACATACATTTTAAATGTAATAATGACAGTTCTGTTATTAATAATTGACACACTGTCACCATCATCCTTCGTAGAGATAGGAAAAAGAGAGCAGTTACAACAATCCAATATTACTTAGCCCTTACCGGGGGTAGAACTCAGGGCTTCGCATACAGTCAAGCACTTCTTAAAAATTCTGTTTTTAAATTGATTAGATAATAAAATAGTGTAATTTTATTTAATAGTAACTTAATTATACCTTTCTATTCGTACAAGTATCTAGACTTAATTGATCGTCGCTATTAGTGTCCAAGCTTAATTGTTTGACACTATAAGTAACTGAACTTGTCCAAGTTATTACAGGAAACCCCACAAAAAGCATCGCATAAATTAATTTTATTCCAACACTAGACTCTGCCGAAGTTCGAGTAAGCGTTTTCTGATGTAAAACTTAATGACTTACAAAACGCTATAACATTTGGATATTATTATACTGATTTTCTGTTTCTGTGACCCCTTATTATGTGTCGTTTTAACCTACGAGTATTGTAGTCTGATGACTGCCTCGTTGATCGTGTTGGTTTTTGTACTACGAGTAAGTGCGGCTGCCGATCGCGAGATCCTGGGTTCAAATCTCGGGTCGGGCACAACTGACTTTTTCTAATTTGCATTTTCTAATAGTGGCAAGATAAAGGAATAGGTACGATCTTGCTTATTTCAATATATAAATGTGGCAAGCAGCTATAAGAATCACCTGATCATAACTAAACTCTCAAGCACAAACGATATTTCGAGTGGCGGTGGAATATACATATTTAACACCTTAAAACACGTTTCTATCGAAAAGACTGATTTTAAAGATTGAATATTATTATATTACTTATCTGAAGTAAGAAAAATATGAATGGTATAAGAAATTAAATCGACAAACGACACAGTTTTTAAATATTATTCACAAAGTCACTTACATAAGACAAAATTAAAAGAATATTTTTATTTATACGGACGCTATAAGTGCCAACGCCGAAAGTCTGAAAAAATGTTCTCAATGAATACTTCATAGCGTAACAAGAGCCTAGCGGCTTTAAATAAAACTTGAAAGGACTAGCGAAATCTCCTGAACTATGAGTGCTCGTTGCCTGAAATGAATGCCAGTTGCTCTCGAGAAAAGAACCATCTGCTTTAACGAGTACCTATTTCATTCCTTATATACGATTTAAAATATATGATGATATTTTCACTAAGTAAATTTTATGTTACGATAAATAAATAATACTTTTTATTTTTAAATTGTCGATATTCTTTTGTCCGGCGTCTAGGTATAGATTGATGTTAATCTTCTGCGAAGCATCATCACTCAATTTTTGACCTTTAAGTCAGTATATAGGGTCAAATTATATGTAATGCTTACGTCCTTGTCGTAATATGTACAATGTTTTAGTTACGAGTACATACATGTCCTATTTTAGACATGTGCACTGTATGTTTAAATATTTAACAAAACACGTATAATTAATTTCAGAATTATTGCTATGTAGCTATACACTTCAAGAGTGTAATGCAAACTAAATTGGAAATTACAATTTATTTTCTAGATTCTCCTACGAAACGTGCTTTGAATATTACATCAATGGTTCCAGCTATTACGCGTAGCAATATACTATTGTGCGTAGCAAATGTCCAGATATCCAGTACGGGAACGCTTTATTAAATTACTTAAATAAGCTTTAAGCTACGCGCCGGTATGCATAATAAGCCGTTCGTCCAATCCGTTACGAGACTGTTCACAATACGTCAATAAATAGTATGGCGTATACGTAATTGGTGAAACGTGGGAAGGTGCTACTACACTCCTCAGACTACCTCTTCAGGGATGACAGGTGTGATGTTACGTTATGAATATTGTGTTCGTGATATTACTGTTTAATACATCGAAACTAAGTCCGGTTACGTGCTTTATAAAAAGGACGTCTATATACAATTATATGAAAATTTGGCTGACGCAACGATTTATGATTAAGACTACTATTTACAAGTATGCCGTTGTTCTAGTAAACTGTGTTCGTACTGACAAATGCACGTAAATAACCGCTACGAGATCGCATCACGCTACGTCGGCTACGCGCTACGAACCGCTTGGTCAAAGCGACAAATTTGCAAATGTACTGTTTGCCTAAACTACATATGTACGTTGGCAATACTATGAATAGGTCTAAACGCAACGATAGAACCAAAGCCTTGTACAATTTATTACGTTAAGAGCATGGTATATATCTAGACAACGGCATGAATTGAAATACGGGTAGTACAATTTAATAAGTAAGCATTCGGGCCTTTAATACATGCGACTATATCCAGACCTATTTATTTCCAGCTTTACAATTCGTCATAATTGTGTTGTTACATTAAGATAAAAAAAAATGGAAAACAATCTGCAAAACTCAGCTAAGATATTGGTTTCCATTTAGATCAGCAGGCCAGTCAATTATGTTTCTAAGGCTTCTAGTTCGTTAATAATTAACAAGACTTATGAAATTACCTTATGAAATTATAATTAACACACTTGTCAACAGTGTATTGTATCGATTAGTGGTAAAATAGGCCCGTTTTATTTAGTAAGACTAGCGGAATCTTATGTTATTAAGGTTAGTAGTTCAAGGAAAATAATACTCGATTTGAAGTTCCGACTGAAGTTTTGATATTATTATATGAAAATAATTGTCAAAATTTAGTAAACGTAGTGCTTTGTGCTTTAATTATTATAGGATTTCATTGGGTTAATAACTGTACTTAAGCACTTAATAACATGTTTGCTACTTCATATAATGCTGTAATCGTAAGAGAATCGGTCTAGACGATTTTGCGTTTATAGTCCATAAATACAGATCTCCCCTTCGGTTTAATTATAGTTAGATTTGTTACATATTTATTAAATGGATTGTTTACATTTAATAACTTTAAAACAATCAAAAGCCTAAGTTTCATAATTACGTCATATCAAACATACACGTCCAATATGCTTTCATTCTCATTAGTATCTGATGATCAGTGAATACTATAAAATAATTAATAAATATCTCGGGACATCTCCACACACGGCCATCTGATCCCAAACTAAGCGTCAACAGAGCTTGTGGTAACTAGATGGCTGATAAACTACAAATACACTTTATACAAATTACATGTAGTA
>DWDW01000108.1:0-18371 GCA_018245635.1 Mimoniades versicolor eupheme | reverse complement strand
GCGTATTTGTAAACAAAATTATATTAAAATGAAGTATATTTTAAGCGATATTTGATTTTTCAAAATTGAAATTAAACGATTTTTACAATTGTCTAATTTTGAAAGTGGTGTAAGTCCATTTACAGCACATAAATATGTGTTATCGTAGTCTAATTAGCCAAAAACAAATTTATATAAACAAATTAAATGTTGATAAAACAATAGAAACAATGCCAGACCTCATATGATTTGCCTGTATTTTTAAATCAACAAATATAGTAACCTTTAATTTTCTCGAAACAAAAGAAAATGGACTTACACCACTTTCAAAATAAATGGTCCATATATTGATTCTTCATACTTCAACCCGGTTATAATATGCGCCTAACCAATTTGCGCACTTTTCCTAAATTATATACCTGTTGTTACTAACAAATCAACTTGTTCAACAATTCAACATCTTAGGAACAACCCCAATCTACGGAATTTGGTATGGACTATGGTTGTGAATGTTTCTGAACTACTAACTCCTCCCCATTAATATTTAATACGTGTAAGGAACCCTTATGATGTCTATAGGAATGCAACAATTATGCGCAAATTTACATGTATAATAAAAATTATCTACATGTACATGTACCTACTTTATATGTACTGTACATGTATGTACCTACATATAAAATTGAAACAAACCCAGCTGTTATTCCACGAACTATTCAGCAGCCTTTTAATTACGACGAAATAACCTTTTAATTTGCCTAATGCTTCTAATAGCACGGCTCAAAAGAATTCTTTGTGCCTCGTTGCCTTTTTTATATAAATCAGCGCGTAACCACTCGATACGAGTAAACCCTTAAGAAATTACCACACGCCACAGTCCGCCCTCGACCGCGCACACTTCGCGTCGTTTCTACACAATCACATTATAATAAAGTAAAGTTGGCGCGAAATCATATAAAATTTGACAAGTCGCTAAAAATTATTGTCTATGGAAAATGACAGCTGCAAAACGTTCCATTTAAGCAATATGATAGTTAACCGAAAAACAATTAACCGTGTTTATAAAATATTTTGGTGCTTTATTGATGTTAACAGATTTCGAAACAAAATAGTAGTGTATGGTGTATAATAAACATTCTTAAAATATTTGTTTAAATCTTGAAATAACTAATAAATTTCGACGTATAGTGTGTAGTTAAAGAAACTGTGTAACAGCAAAAATGATTCATAACAGGACAGTCTATATTTTGCCAAACGAACTTCTGCCAAAGCGGTATGACAGTAATACAGGGTAAAATTCGACAAAACAAATATTTTTTATAAATATTGGAGCAATAGTACTTACTTCGCATGCATAATAATATATTTATAGTCGTCCTCAGCTGTGAATTAGATTCTTCAAATAGAATTTCAATTTAGATATAATATGATGATGATGATTTAGATATGATTAGATGTGATGAACTAAAGCTATTTTACCAATGCGCAGTCTATTATTTGCTGCTGCTTGCTGCTGTTTGTGCAGCTACCGAGTATTATGGCTTACTAAAAACGAATACTCTTGTTTTGAAAGATAAATATGACTATGGGATCAATTTCTCCAACCTCCAATTTCTCTAACCAAGAAACCTCTGTAATTTCCGGGCGACATAATTAAATTTACGACCAGTAATAAATTTAGATTAGATTAAATTAAATGGACCCTTGTAACGGGGTGGAGGAAAACCAGCACATGACCCAGTTCGAGAGAATGACCTAAACATAAATAACAAACTCGAATAACGAAGTGGCAGTGTGATTTGTTAAACACATTACAAAGATGTAGGTACTTGCTAAGCTATTTCTTCTATATATTAAAAATGCAACTGTTGTGTTCAGGTTTGCCTAAGGTGTACATGTATGTTCCACTTTTCGTTCGTTCTAAATTAAACCTTTATGACTATAATACACCTTCGACCTATAAAAAGTTATTTTTTGTTTTTGATTGTAGGTATGTATATTTCCTGCGGTCTGTTAACTTTTTATCAGACAGATAATACAGAATTTCTTTGAGATGAATAAATATTTTGTTTATATTGTTTCTTTTTATTCAATTATTTGATATTTATTATGTATCATTAAATCCTGTATCATTAAATCATGTATTATTAAATCATGTATCATTAAATCAACTTCTGGATTGATGATTAATGGTAGCCAATATTTAAAACAGTTCCTCCGCACTGGAATTGTCCCTGACCATGTCATACAGTTTATTATCGGGTTGAAAAGCATGCATATTTTTTTAAAAACAAAGTAGGTACTGTGATGAAATGTAGTCCATACTTTCGCACTTAGAATTAAAAACCATTTTAAAAAAGAACATAAAAAAAAATTAACAAATTTCTTTTTTTTATAATCTTCAAAATTTTTTAAATGACCAGTTAAGTAAAGTCAATTTTCTAAATTTTAGATACCCCGGTTCGTCTGCGTTGTTAAGGTAAACTATACACAGTCAGTTACTTGAGTTGCATGCTAATACATTGTTTAAGCGAGCTTAGTTTGTTTCGTCTTCGTCGTGGTTCTACTCGTACAGTCGGTGACAGTTCAGAAAGACAATGGAATTAGCACTGGCTATTTAATAGTTATTAATTAGACTTAATATATTACAAATACACTAATGCGAAATATGTTTTAACAATTTGATGGTAATTATCAACTTGTATTTATGCTGTAATAGTTGATAATTAACATAATACATTAATATATACACAATCTTGCCTACTGATTATGTTTTATTAGTTGCTGTTTAAGTTAATACATAGTTACAAGTGAAATATCGATACCCTCAACCCCTCAAAGGAAAAACTAACGATAAGACGTTGCACTTAACCGTGTGTGTTCTAAGAAATATAGCCATACCCTGTTATTATAATAACACATTTCATGGTATGGTAATGTCAAGAACACGACTTGAACATACTAGAAGTTAATTTATTTTTATCGTATATATTAAAATAAAAAGAGTGCTACAATGATTCAAGTGACTACTTTTCATTAATATTTCCAATCACTGACAAACAGGCACGCAATTTAACTATAATTTAGTAGTAATATATGTAATGCCGACAAGTATATACCTATTGAAAATTGAAACAGACGTTTCGACTTCTGTGATATTAATGCTGGTAATATAAAATGCAATAAGTTATAGGACAAACAAGACTATGACGGTTCTTGTAACATAATAAAAAATATCCGTCAGATTCCCGCAAAGCACAAGCACCACACCAAAGCCACCCGCTCGGGCTCACCGGCAGCCGAAAGAAGACAAGGGGCAACCTCCTGTGGAACAACCACACGCACAGCCAGCGGAAGCAGAAGAAAAGCAAGGGAAGCCAAATATTTGCCAACGGTTAATGGGGAAATGCAAGACTAAGTGCTGTACCTGCTGCGTAAAGCCTCAGGATGAAGGGATCGAAGAACAAAACAAGACAGAACAAGTTCCAAATGAAGAAGACGATAAAACGAGTAAATGGAAAAACCTCAACTGCTGCAAAAAACAAGATGTGGACGTCGAAGATATTGAAAGAGCAGCTGGTAAAGTAAGTATTATTGAAAAAAAGACGATATCTGGTTAGACAATATTTTTATATTACAATGTTTCGTTATACCTTTGGACTACTTGAGAAAAGACATATGTCAGGAACGTTACTGATGGAAATCCTTAGTGCCAGCCTGCCCTGTGGAGATACGCTTGTCAATACGCGTGTATGTTAGGTTATTTCAGTACATTCTAGAAATATTATGACTTCAGTGCCTTTAGTGCTCGATCAGATAAAGCATTAAAAATGTAACGGGGTTGAATTTCATATAAATAAATGTATTACCATGCTATTATTACCACTTGCTTATGGTATTACGATTACCATAGCACCACTACCGCAAGTCCTTTCCTTTTTCTGATCTTATATTTCGACTTCAATGCACATAGTTTAGGCATACAGAATAACGTCACGGATTTTGAATGTGCCTTGACATGTCTTCTTCTAGACGGCGACAATCGAATTCGAGAGCGAAACGAAACGTAAGCGGAAGTTTCGCGACATTTTCTGCGCGTGCTGTCGGCGCCCGCGGGTCAGCGACGTGGCCGAGCCGCCGCAGCACATCGAGGTGTCATCCCCTGTTATGTCCTCGGACGTGGTTAAGGACGCGGGCTGTTGTGGGAAGAAACGGGAAGCCGAGAGACGGGACAGTATACTTAGTGATCAGACTGGAAACACGTAAGTTGAAGTACTAGTAAGATCAGTATTTTGTTGCCGAAGTTCTGGACTTTGTAGCTTCCAAATAGCTAAAATCTTTCAAGTATGGATTATCTGATGTCGCTACTATAAATTGTAACAGAGATACTGATAATAATGTACACTACGAAACAGTGATGACCTAGTGGTTCAAACCTCAAACTTTACTGCAGGGGTTCTGGGTTCAAATCCTGTTGCCCCCTCTTTATAAACAAAATGTGCATTTTGAACTATGTATGTGAAATCCGCCAGCGCTGCAGTCTTATCTGATCCAACAGCGGAAGGATAAAAGGGTCGTTAACAATAATCATGTACAATACGAAAATATCTGTGGTACATATTTGAAGCACAGATTAAAAGCTTTTCTTTACCTCACAAATCTTTTATCAGTTGTTGCAACAACCGATTGTGTCGATGGCTCCGCGGTGCTTGCCGCCGTCAATCTGAACAATCTTCTAGCAGACGAACCAGCCTCTTCTCGAAGAACAAAAGTTTATCTCCAACCTTGCCACCTGAGGTATGTTTTGAAATTTCTTTAACTCTAATTCTTCTTTAACTTTAATTATTTCAAAAATATTGACTAATTAACAGGTCGTGTTACTGCCGATGGGGAAGTCTTGAGTTTTAATCCCGAGTCCGGGCACTATCTGATTTTTCGATTTTAGATTTTCTAGTAGTGGCCAAATTTAGATTTTCTAGTAGGAGTCTGGATATATAATATAATATATCTTGGGATATCTCCACACACGGCCATCTGATCCCAAAGTAAGCATCAACAGAGCTTGTGGTATGGTAACCAGACGGCTGATAAATTACATATATACATATAAATATATACTTAAATAGATATTTTTTTTACACCCAGACACAGAACAAATACCTGTTCATCACACAAATATTCATTCTGGGTGGGAGTCGAATCCACGACCCCCGGCGCAACAGTCAGGTTCACTAACGACTGCACCAACGGGCCTGTCATATGTAATGATAATGTGCCGGTGTATGGCAATAAGCTCACCATCTATTCCATAGTGGGACTTGAACATAGCTGATGAAATGTGGAAGTGTACTGCACTCCTCTGTCTACTTCTTCGATAATTCCGGCATGATGTTACGTTTATATGTCATACATTTGCGTTCATGAATTGCTTTTATAATTAACAAAACCCTAAAATGTGGCTAAGGACAGTACCTTTCAATATATTCAACTTACACGTTTCAACATCCAAAACATGTTTGTGTTAATGAGCGACATGTTTAATTGTCGCCAAGACTTCACCGTATCTTGGATAAAACAGCAGTATGTTGTATTTTCTCCGCAACTTCAGCGAACCAACGTCCAGCGCCGCAAATGTCACGAACTGAACCGTATCGCTAACTAGCCGTTTCACCTTGAAACGAGCAGCGGTTATTGCGTGTCGAAGCGCTCGAAATGGTTTCTGTAGCGCAAACTGACCTCAGCTCAAACACTCACTCGGGATACTTACACCTCGTCGCCTCTCGGCGTAGGCCGGGCGCACGCGATATAGTACAAGCCATGGTCTAGGTCTGACTCGTAGTAAACATCTGCTTTTATTGGTTTTGAGATGAAATACAATTTCTGTGACAGATAATAGCTTCTCCATCGTCTTTCCTGAGTCATATCTAGTTTGTAAATGTGCAATGGGCAGTGTGGTAGACTACGAAAACCAAAACTAATAACACGATAAATGGAATGTTTAATGATGACAGATGCCTTTAGTTATCATTACTTACTCGTAACATAACTTGATCTTTCAAGTCCGTTTGTAGTAATTTGGATACCAACGAAGATGTTTTGGTGATATTTTAAATGTAACCATCTCGTGCTTATCGTAGATATTATTGATGTATAATCTCATGAGAATGAATATTCCAGAATAATGAAATCAAGTTATATGGCAGCATATATCGTAAAAAACGTTAACACGCCTGAAAAACTGTACCCATTGCAAAAAAATTCATTGAATAAATCTGCGCTTAATTTGCAAGTGATGCTTTGTAAACAGATACAAAAGCAACAAGCAACATCACGCCTGTAATCCCCGAAGAGGTACACAGAGAAATGTAGAACACTCCTACGTTTCACCAGTTACTTTTTAAACTAAAGCAGTAAACAGATACAACTTTTGTATAGATAATTCGGACTTCAAAGAATCGGTTAAACGAACTACAAATTGTAGTCTGCGCATATTACTGATACCTATAACTAAATATTATGCAGCACGACACGATTTAGGAATCTGTCTTGGTCTGCATACCTGAGCTTCAAACTTTGCCTTGAAGTTTTAATAGCGTCAAGCACGGTACGACAGTTTTACTTAAAAGGAAATAATATACAGTACATATTCTATATTCGTAATTACTATCTTAAAATACGATTAAAATATGATTTAACGTTGTTGGCTAAAACTTTTCCTGGGTATACAAAATGCTTGCGAGATAAGCATGCGGCCATACGTTGTGGTTTATCGAAACGGTTGTCTCATACAGTTACCGGTAGCGTCAGCAAACGGTTACGGTCACACCGTACGGAAAAACCAGATACGGTTAATAGCCTATAGGGCCTATACAGTAAACCATATACTGATGCAGAATCGGTAAAACCGTAAAATTGTAAATCCGCCCTAAGATTTGTCTGCAATGTCGTGAACTCACTATAGTCATTAAAATAAAATAAAATTATGGGCAAAGCAAATGAAAAGTGAAAAACGCATGGTGTGGTTTTCAAATGTTGGCGCCCAACGAGGTACTGATTCACGCCTCGAGATTAATGACCTCCATAGTTGCAGAATATAATTGTACTAAAATAGCGCTACGTTTTGTTTAAAGTTGCCCTTTCTTATTCACGTAAATATTATCAGTATCATTTGAATTATAAAGTTCAAGTCATAATACATAAATATCACAGACTAAGATAATTAAATTCCCAGCTAAAGAAAACCTAATGAGATACTTCATATTTTAAACCCTTCTTGTCAACATTTATAAAAAGTAAAAAAGTGGTATTTAAACTCATCAATGTTCAGGCTAATAATATTATTGAGGCCGACTTTTCCCGTCTTAACACAACTTTTTAGTAAATAGATCATGGTCACACAATAATCGGTTACAAACTACTGACCTACAAAAATATGACCGGAAATTGCAATAAATATCAACTTCCGTAAGTAATATTATTCATAATCTCGAATATTTAATGTTAACATTATGACTATAAGTAAATAACTAAACACAAAAACAAACAATATTACAACTTGTTTATAAATAGTGTTGGGCTAAACGTTTAACACTCCGCACCGCGGTCGCTTGCGTGGAAAGTCTTTCATGATCGTTATCAAATTGTTCGATAAGAACAAGTAGTTTTTGCTTAGAACCTTTTATAACATATTAATACTGGACTCGAGAAATATTTTAATACTAGCCGGAAACTAAAAAAGTACCTCAAATAAAACTAGATATCCGTTTCTAATCTCATTTCAGTATTGTTTTGCATCAGTTTCTTACTATACAATAAGATTTGAGGGTGGAATATAATGAATAATTCTAGATGTACAATTTCAGTTTTAACAAAATAACCGCAATCTTATTCGTATGGTTTCTTTTTAGAAATACTGCCATTCAGGAGGCAAAGGCAATCTAAAAGGCATCAGTAAATCGCCAATAGGATAAAACCCCAAATGTAATTAAAGAAAAGTATAAATTAGGTCGACGATTCTGAGGTGTTCACACGTCGGGTACATGACAATGTCTGCAATAGGAATCGATATTATTTAATCGGGTCATACAAGAACATACAATTAGTTAAATCGGTTTTGTATGCTCAGTCCAATTTTGTACACATTAAGTTCGACACGTGTGCAATAGAACAATTACAAAGACAAGTGTCGCTGTAGAAAATACTAGAATAACCAGTAGAATGAAGAATAACTTAGTCATGGATACCCTAAGTGTACCAGCACCCCTAACGATGAAGTCGGAGGTTGTAATAACCGTGCCTATAAATAGAAAAACTGACGTTGAGGACATTGAGGTAACTCTCATTACAAAATAAGATTTTTCCCTTAATTCCTTCCTAATTGCATACAAAAACACTACTCTTTTCTTTTTCTGTAACTTCGTCTTAGCATGTCAGTGACTTTATACTGTTATCCAAGTAGAAGAATAACTAAGGGTGTGTAACTTTCGGACTGTCGAGAGCAGCATCAAACGTGCACTGTCTTTAATACGTCACTTATGGATGCCCATTTAAGGCGCCCCTGTGTTACAGCATTAGACACGTGTATAAAACCATAGATTCAGATAAGGTAATATAAATTAAATTCATAAAAAAATGAATTAACAAACAAAACGTTACAGGCTGGATAAATGGTAAAGGAATGACCAATTTAAAATACTGCTGTTATTATGTGATGACTGATTAATCTGTGATCAGGACACTCGCACGAAGCTAGACGCTTCGCTAGTGGAGCACACGAGCGTGATGCGCGGAGCGATCCCGGCGCTGCCGCTGGCGCTCGCCTACATCTGCCTCGTCTGCAACGTGCTGGTGCCTGGCCTGGGCAAGTCGCTGAAGTTTCTCTTACAACTTTTTGTTAATCGAGAACGGCCAATGTAAAAGCTTGCATGTGATAGATTTATAATTTAGTTATTATTATAAGATTAGGTACGCCAGGTCCTTTACAGGATAGTCAAAGAGCGCCGAGTGCGAAATATCCTTAAACACGCTCGCTGATTATCCAAGAGTTCCGATCCCCTCATCAACCAGATACAAAATTTTCCTAACGACATTCATGATCAGCTGTTTCAAAAAATATTATTTTATAGTAAATATCAAACTTCTCTTCTTTCAGGCACCATTCTCAGTGGAATGTTCTGCGTCTGCTTCGGCATACCGCGGTTCGGGATCCATGACGGCGCAAAACACAGAATAGGTAAACATTTTCAAACGTCACTTCTTAATATTACATTATTATTTACGATTGACAACTTGTACTCTTTCTGCATAGTATAAGTTTCTGCAATCAACTTTAACTAGAACGGAGTGTTGTTTAGTTGGCTACATTTATGCTTAATATAAAAAGTAGAAACAAACTAATGTTTCAGATTTTAGCCTCCTTACTTTTTGTTTTTTAGAAAAGATTAAGAGTCTATTTCTTACTAAAAATTACTACCTTTCTGAATGTATCGATTAATAAAATTGAGGACAATAGAAAGAAAATAAATGAAAATACGCCACTGACGGTAACTCATCTACGCATTAATCAAGATACGAATATTTTGCAGCGCACTCTTCAGAAGACCTTCGGTAACTTGATGTACGATGCTAATTCGCTATGGTAACCAGGTTCATTGGTCATCAACCTGCTGGTGGGCTGTGGCCAGCTGTTCACGGTGCTGTTCTGCCTCGTGGGCTGGGGCTGGTCCGTCTGGTGGGGCGTCATCATGCTTAAAGTAGCGCGTGAGTCTCACACGTCATCGTACTGTTGTATATTATATTCAATATTAAATTAACACAATAGCAATTTTGAAGCGGTTAAAGTCCTTAATATAAAAGTAACAATAAAATATTGTATAATATAAAATATGTAGGTATATAAAAAAGAAAGAAATGAGGGTAAGTTTATTTGCGTCGTACATTATTTAGCAGGAAAAACAATGGAAATGAGGAATAGAAAATTATAAAATTTGTAATAAAAAAAATACAAAATCTTAATTCGTAAGTAATAAAATGCAATAAAAAAATACCATATGTATGAATGCTACTTGCAGGCAAGTATCGCAAGCTGAAGGCGGAGGCGCGCGCGCTCGAGGCGGAGGCGCCGCCCGTCACCGCCAACAACCACGCGCGCGCCTAGCGTGGCTTTGTTACTAAATACTGCTGACTCGTATACAGCCTGTTATTACTTGTAAAAATGCTATATGCTTAGTATATTTGCCTTCGTTATCCAAGTATTGCGATACATGTCTATAACAATAATGCTTCCTACTATTTATTCCCTTACTGACGACTGGAATAGCAATAGAGGTTATTAAGAGTCTGTAATTGTCTATGAATGTTAATGTGATTTTTCATAAAATAATGTCTGTTAGGACTGACAGAAATATAATACCGCGTCAAACGCTAAAATGTTTGACATTTACGTCATAACATGTAAAATTGTGAAACGTAAAAATGTAAGTACCACAATTAAAAATTTAAGCTCTCGTAGATTAGACCTTACCTAAAAAAATTGACTTGTACAGAATTTATTAGAATTATTAAAAGTAACGTTCTTAAATCAGAAACTATCGACAAAAATGTTCTGACGATGTAGATTTATATTATAATAAAAATTTTAATTAGATGTATAAAGTATATCTGCTGGTCAGATTATTATATTAATTACATTAAACATTTTTCTACTTCCACACATAGCTATCCCGACCTCTGTGGTCATTTTATACTTTTAGGTAACTTGTATTAATATAGTAACACCGAAAGGTAAATTTTTAGGTATAATCTAACGTAACCTATCCACGAAATTAAAACTTTCTAATGAAATAATTTGTTGAAAAAACATAACAAAGGTACATATAAAATGTATACAGCCAGTTCACGTCGGTGTTAACATTATTATTGTAAATTATAATCCTCAAGTGCTTCTTACAAGTGTTATACCTACACGTTTTGTAAATAAATAATATGAATTAAGTAATTCAATACAAACATGTACTTATATATTAAATTGTAATTTGTATCAAACTTAGTACATTGGAATGTAATGAAATTGTTAGCTTGGATTGCGGATGGTATTTACTATTATTCAGTGCTAAAATGAACTTATTTTATTGAAAAAAGAAGAAGTATCAATTTTGTGTTAAATCCTTTTATCAAATAATACTAAGCTAATTGGAATAATAAACCGATTCCTAAACTAAATTAAAAAATGTAGTATAAAAAGTAGGATAGTACCTACTGACAACTTTTATATATGACCAAAACTTAAAATAACATTACAATTTGTAGTACGTAATCTTAATCTACATATATATTTATAAATTATAAAAATAATTGATAATCTTTGCGACATTATAACGATACAACAAAAAATTATATGAATTTTTAAAGTTTAACGTACTTTATAATACATATTTCTCACATATAATATAACTGATTTCTGTTTCTTAAATGCATTTTACGTTCTTATGGCATAACTTTTAAATCTGTATGATCATATTAATTGATTTCTATATGACATTATTATATACGTAGGTACTACACATTCTAAGAGTTTAAAAAAACGTAACTTCACGCCTATAACCCCCGAAGAGGTACGCAGAGGAATGCAGAACACTCCCACGTGTCACCGGTTACGTTTACGTCCCACTAACCCACTGTGGAATGTTTATTTATCGAATGATCAGACGCCATTTAAATCAGTTAAGTCATATTTTTCACAAAGTTTTTAACCCAGTTCTTCCAGTAGGTACAATTGTGAGCTATTAACGAAATGACCCCATGTATTGTTTGTTTGTGTAAGTTTTAACTTTATTATATACTTACAGTTGCTTGTACAATGAACTATCAATAAATACTTGACATATATAGAGTTTTATTTATGTACAGAACAATTGTACATTCTTTACATAAATCGGTTAAATGCGGAGGAGGACCACATTTTTTTCATACATACATACATATATCTTCACGCCAGGGCCCTTGCGGGGTAGGCAGAGCACAGAGTGCCAAATATCTCTATTCTTACACACCTGTCGTGCTTCGTCCACATTCATCACTTTCTTATACATGCATCCCGGTTTTGGAGACTTCTAACGTCCTTTATTTGATCTAGATCAAGGATGAGCAATACGCGGCCCGTTAAACATGTTTATGCGGTCCGCCAAGCATTCCTAAAATTTTATTTATTTTATCGACTTGCTCCCATCAATATATTCTTATACAATTAGTTATAATAAAATGATAGAATAAACTAAACCGAAACAATTTTTTGTGCAAAGCAAATGATGTCCCTGTTCGGAATTAGATACGTATGTTTACGAACAATTATTTTCAGCCATGAAATTAATTAAAAAATGACCACCGATAAGACTCAGTGATGCACGATTAGAAAGCTGCGTACTTATAGCTACCTCATCAATTTCGGCTGATATTGATCCAGCTGGACATGGCCTCTCCAACAGCATGCTAAAGGGTATAAAATACGTTGTCGCGTCGGTTCCTACTTACTTACATTTGTTTTATATTAAATGACGTTTACATTTTAAACATGTCAAATAACAAAAACGATTTTATTATAACACACTGCTAACCCGCACTCGGTCAGCGAGGCAGACCGTGGCTTAACCAGAGTAACTTCCTCAACCTGAGACCCGTATACAAAACTAAAACGACAAGTGTTGAGAACGACACTTTCATTAATGAAAAATTATTGCATAATGACATTTATCAAAAAAAACTATTGTTTTTTTTTAATATTAAAATTATCCTACCAGACCTGATATGCTAACTCTATATCCGCGCCACTCTACATACAGGCATGCTTCCGGAGGCTAATAAATTATCCATCGACCAATATCTGGCCTATATGCTAAACATAAGCGAGTGTTGGTCTCCCTCGGTACCTATATCCATCAACATCTGTTTGTCATTCTTTAGATATATAGGTTCGCAAGACCCCAATGTGTGCATTTGAATAAAACACTAATATCTTACAATATCACTTTATTACCTCCACGAATGGTTACATTTACAATAAATAGTGATGCGGCACAGACAGACGACGCGATTATTATATGTAATTAATTCACGGACAGCTACTGGATTTGGTACCTAACACTAAGTTGCAAGTGTTCCAAACATACGAAAAATATCCTTCATTGTTACATTTAATGTAAGTACTGTGGTATTTGGGATTGTAAAAAATTGATATAATAAATAATTGATATAGCAATTTTATTTATCATACAAACCCACAATTCACATATTTATGGAATATTCTCATACATTTGGAACTCTACGGTCACAAAAATTGTGTTCTCATCTAAACGTTTAAGCAAAAAATACAATTACCTAACACATCTAAAAATGCACAATAAAAATCATTACACGCATATAAAACCTTATTGAGACTGAGATCTCATTTTGATATTTGATTACCTAGTAGATAAAGATTAGTCTTGTACAACAGTGAGATTTAAAATTCTACGGTACGATTTAGGCCGCCTCACACTCTCTACAATCAGACCTGGTCATACAGTGCCTTGCTTTTTTAATTCAATTTTAAAAAAAACTTCGACATTTATGCCACTCAATATAATATTAGTGCATTTTGCAAAATACCAGATATAGTTTGATACTCATCCTTCCACACTAAGATTTCACTGTTGATCATCCGTTATTGTAGAGCCAGTGTGCAGCCAGCTTTACAGACAAATTTAATACTATCTATTTCACTACCGAATAATTTATTAACGTTCATATCAAATCGCTCAATGTAGTAGCACGGGTGTGGGACTGTTGGAAACCTTATGTCCACAGCTGGGCACGACTTACTCCACAAGCTAGCAGCAGGCTGATAACGTGATCCAACATACAACTGTTCTGGAGTATAGGAGAATATTCTACTTGTCAACGAAACGGACAAACCGACGACAGTAGCGTACGTGGTCATCATTACTAACATACGCAACATCCCATCTACCATCTACACTTGGAGGGAGACGATTTCTTCTGAACATAACAACTAAGAGGCGAGAAGTAAGCTCATCCCGTATGGAAGAAAGTCTGATCAAATTTAAAGCCGGACTGATATACCGACACCGTTTCAACACATGCTGATAATGACGTGGAGCCAGAAGCGGAAGGTATGTCAAACGGAAGGTAGATTCTCCGTGCTATTAATTTAATATTACCAACAATCGTATAACAAAGCAATAGAGACACCGTTACATTTGAGTTATAACTACTTAGGGAGAATCGATATTGGTCACCATAGACAAATAACACCAAGATATTATTACAATTTGAATACAAATTTTCATAAGCCGATTGATATTTTATATCAGTTGTTTCAATACATTTTCACAATCAGACATTCATAAAAAAAATATTTCCAGACGCAAACAACTCTACATGCGACATTCCAGTGGCTGGCAGGTTGCAACACCTCAGGAACAAGCCTGAACGCCTCACACACTACTGCTGAACCGCTTCCACACATTCGTCCACATATTTCTCGCTCGCATTCAAACATACAACACGCAGAAATGTTACCATTGGGTTCTAGACCCGTCCGTAAATCGCCATGACGTCATCGCAGCGAGGTGGCCGGTTAGGTTCTGCGAGTTACAGAATTAGCTTCGAACACAACTTACCAATGTTCTACATATTAGCTATACATACATATATGTATAAAAATGTGATTTTTCGATCATGCATACAGTTATACACAAATTAAGTTTTATATTATAAATAATGACAATTATTATCGTTAGACATGATGGATTTTCCATATTTACATTTCATTAACCTAAAAGTTTTAGTTGAGAGTATTCAAATACATAACCGACGGTGAGGAGATATACCAAGCATTTATTACATGATATCCCATGAAAATGTATATTAGCACCCCTTTAAATATAAGGTATACATAATGAATCCATTGAAATTTGCTATTAAACTGATTGTTCGCATTCTATACAAATATGGACCGGTCTGTACGACAGACGACAAACGTTTGATTCAAGTTTTTGAACCAATATCGAAGCTACTGATATCTTTAATCGCATTGGTGATGATTATTGGTGTTATGTTAGCATCAATGTTTTTTTTTATAATTATGGCCCATATTTTTGTACATTGAAAACTACATACAATTGATGTCACTAGCCCCAAGCTTTGAAAAAAATATTGAGAAACATTAGATGTTCCAAAAATATCTAACTACCCGATTCTTGGACTGAAATACAGTGACACTAATAAGTATTGCCTCACGTGGAGACAACAGAAATAAAGACATTATTTTTTCAATCTTAAAGTTGTTCAAGATTTCTTACTGTCGCTTACTCGCTGTCGATCAGACAGTCATCTAAACTCAGTGCAAAATGTAATATGCAGTAATATAATAATATTATTTAAGGTCACAACATTGGACATCAGAATAGAATAGGTGTTCTCACGCTACAAGTACGTACAGGTTACTTATTTATTTGTCATCCTCATCGTTGAACCGTAGTTTTTTCACTTATTTTATGACAGCTACAAATCTTACGAGTAAATACCCTCTTTTTAATTATGATATACACAAACTTGCATCAGTTATTCAAATTAATTTCATATTGATAATTCATCATTAGCTAAGACCTCACGTTGATGGTCACATTTATCCCATCCCATAGTATACAAAAAGATGAACATTGCTCATTTGAGTGTTGGGCAAGATATATTACATTTAACGTAGCCGCAAATAAATAAATTATAAAACTAAAGATTGCTAATAATATGTACATTAACTACAATTATTAATTATAAAAAATATTACATTAAAAACCTCATTGTGTGATATCAACTCGCAGAAAATAAATATACAATCAAACTGAAAAATTGACAAAAAATACATAATTGATGTCACAGAACAAAGCCGAAATAATGCACGTATAAAAAACAAAATAAAAATTCTATGGTACTGTATATTAAAAACTAATAACTTGTCTATGGCTTGTACTTAAATATCACCATTGAGGGCTATTACGACGCGTCATATTTAGGGGAGTCTTTGGTGAATTGTTGAACGTCTAACTAATAATTAAACAAATATAATTATATTACACGCAGAGATCAAATATTGTTTCTATATATAAGCGCGTGTGTAACATCTGTAGCAGCACGGCCACGGGCGAGCGTGTCCGCGCCGGCGCCGCGCACTCTGCTGCAGATAACAATAACCCACCTTAAATAAAGTATATAGTACGAGTCGCTGCCGCGCACCGCTCCCGGGGCGCTAGCGGGCCGGGGCTCCTAGTTACCTATAGCTATGGGTACATACAAGTTATTTGACATGTTATTTTTAATTTCAAAACCACAATTTGCCCATTGGCCGGCGGTGACTGGGATATTATAATACATTATAATTGAAACTATTCACCATCGTAGCTCACCGACGATCAGTTATATTTCATTGTATCAATGATAAATTAATTTTACTGATAATTATCTTATAAAATTTTAAATATCGTCTCATTGGAAAGATAAAACGACCATGTTTGAAAAATGGTAGGTATTAACGCAAAACTTAATATCAATCAAAATTAAATACATTAAAACTTACGGGGTAAACACATATATTGAAACCTATACAAAAATATGTACCATGCAGGTAGTAAACATAGATTTACTTTACGAAAAACTGTTTTTGCCACATTTAAAAAAGTAATGGAGCCAGCTTTCAGTACTGTACGAAGGCGTTATGATCAAACAATAAAAAAAATATCTTTTTCATACCGATTTTACACAACCTGTTCGTATAGATGAAGTCCATTAGAGTTTTTTTAATGAAAAATTTCAACACTGTATGATGCCTGTTCGCAACACTAAGTTTTCACGAGGAACGAGTCTTTTACCTTTTCCAAAATTTATGTCTAATGTACATTATATATAGCTATATACGTATCATATAGGAAACTTTAATGAGTATTTTTCGTCTCACAACGTCGAGGCAGAGTGACTTCTCACTAAAATAATAAACAGTAATTAAAAAATAGTCGATTCTCCGCAATAAATAAATAACTTTTTTTTCGTTTAAACATACAATATTACATTATCAAGTCACATTTTAAAAACAATTCCCGCAAAGTTTTCGCCGACGCCATTCCTCAAACTAAATAACTTTCTCGTTAAAAAAGCATACGCCAATAATATTGCAAAAATTCGATTACATTTCGAAAACTAAAGTATTTAGTTGACTGAAGTAACGAAACTGTAAATAAGCGCGGTGTTATTGCAAATTAAACCTAATTCACTGCAGTATACAGTTGTTTTTCCTTTGTATCTCGACGTTCGACAGATTACGCTCGATCTCATCGTCTTCTGCGATCCTATAGAAAATAAAATGGATAATTTTAGTTCACTGAGGTTAGCTGATTGACTGCCTCGTTTATTGGTTGTGTTGGTTGCAAGTGTGACTGCCGATCGGGAAGTCCTGGCTTCAATTCCCGGGTCGGGCATTACTAAATGTTTATAATTTAGACTGTCTAGTAGTAGCTCGGAGTCCGGATATGTGCCCGATGCATGGCAATAGGCTCACCACCTACTCCATAGTGGGACGTAACCGTAACCGGTGGAACGTGGGAGTGTTCTACATTCAATATTAAAAATTCTAAGCTAGAAAAATGCAATGCGTTTGAGCCGGGATGTGAATGCAGGATCTCCCGATTGTCTTTGTACGACAATTTCACATATGATCATTTGATGCCACACTAGGCGGAGCCTGGTCTCGGCGAGCAGACAGCACACATAAACATATATGTATATGTAAATGAATTCTTAAACACATAATTATGTTGTCGAATTTAACAACGTAGATAGTTCGTGTACGTGTGTTTCACACACAAATATTGGTCGTGAGTTTAAATCGAACCCGCAGCTGTCGGCCACGTAACAAGTGTATCGGACAGTGACGCTAATTGCAGTAAGGAAACACTTACGCCTTCTCCTGCTCGTCCATTTCTTGTACAAGTCTATCACGTTCATTCACCGCCGACAATAACTCCTGTGAAAACAAAACATAATAAAAATCCTTAATTAATTGAAACTATCTGTTATGGATTTAATCTTCAATCGAATCGATCATAATCAATACGGATTTTTTTAACTTGAGACTTTATAGTTTATTAATGTATTTTCATGAAACTTGTATAGAATGTCTCCGTAAGCATATGGAAGTTTGTAATACTGAATAATATTCGTGACAAGCAAACATTCCACCGCTCCGGGGTAGTGTGCGTGCGTGTGCGTGCGTGTGCGTGCGTGCGTGTGCGTGCGTGCGCGTGCGCACCTGCAGCAGCAGGCGCTCGCGGCGGCGCTGTCCCGGCGTC
>DWDW01000107.1:0-18403 GCA_018245635.1 Mimoniades versicolor eupheme | reverse complement strand
TATGTGCCCGATGCATGGCAATAGGCCCACCACTTATTCCAAAGTGGGACATAAACGTAACCGGTGAAACGTGGGAGTGTTCTGCATTCCTCTGCCTACCTCTTCGGCGTGAAGTTACGTTTAATTAATATTACTCAAGTATTAATATTTATACATTTTGACTATTTACAGGGGAAACTAAATCATTGCCCTGGACGTCTGGCTGAACTTTGGTATCGGATTTGAAAAAACTTTAAGTTATCTAAAACAATGCGGAATTCTAATAAATGCGTCAGTAGTAAATAAACCGACAGAAGTATGTATGTATTTGACACCCGCTTAAATCTTGCGAAATATTATACACATGTCGTACCAAATCTAGGCAATTACAACAAGAAAGCACATTTCTCGCTGCCAATGTAATCTAATGTTTTGAAACTTAGAAAACAATTTGTGTTCTCATCAAATAAAATTATTTTATTCTTCTTCTATTCCATGTCGATAAATGTAAAAGATTTTACTAATTTATTTCTATACATTTAAAGATATACATTATTTGCCTTGTAACTAAACTATATTATTACAACTTCACGGAAATAAAATAATACCTTCTCATATAAATCTTACCTCTCAGTAACGTCGTCTCGAGTAAAACTGCACAGTAAGCGAGCTTGTTCAGCAATGTCTGTATGTGTTTACGTATGAACAGTCCTCAAACCGTATTAACTGCACGAACCACCTTAATTTATTGTCAGCTAACTAAGGACATCGTTCTACTGATGGCGAATAACTACTTGCAATGTCATATGGGAAATGATCTGGTCATTACTGGAAACGACCAAGATATCCATTGAAGTGTTGCGCAGATGACAGAAGATCGGCCCGCTTATGGTACGATTTACGATCTTGTGATCCTATGATTATGCATAGAAATGACTAGTTTTAACCTAATGGTCGATTTAATTGAAACATGGGAAAAAAAAGCAGACAATGGATAAAAAAAATAAACATCAATATACCTACTGCAAAAAAATGTTGGGTACAAAAAGGGTGAACTAAGGTAACTAAGGTAACTAAGTTATAAAAGAGCTTTTAAAAATTCTTTAACGAAGTAAATGAGTATTTTTTTTACTATACTATGTATTAAAAAACAATGTAATCCTGCAATCACTGTGAAGTTAGAAAAGTAATATAATATAGGTAAATTTCAATTAATTACATAAAGGGCATAATAATTTACAATTAATCACAATAATTTTTAATTTGAAACATTCTTATGGTGATTAAAACTTGCTTCTACAGCTTAATAAGCAGCTCTTATTACAAAATATTCGCAATTGAGTTCGCTCTCGGGTAGTTGCGTGAAGAGACCACGGGTAGCCAGCAATCGAATATAAACTGTATAATATAACCAATTTTACGTTTGGAAATTGTAACAAACGATTTCTCAATTCTAACACGTTATTTTTTTTAATTAACCGTTTTATCGTTCCACTCTTATATAAGTCTGTTCTAAAAATGAGCAGAATAAAAGGCATAGTTGACCACAACACAAAATGTCCTTCTATGCCGTTATATCGGCCTTTCGTAATCAATGGCCTTGGTTGCCTCGTTGGTCGTGTTGACGCAAACGCAACTGCTGATTGAGAGGTCCTGTTCAAATTCCGAATTGGACACTGTTGGATTTTTCTGCCTTCAATTTTGTAGTAGCGCTAAGTCTGGGTATGTGCCCGGTCTCTACAGACCGGGCACGCACCACCTATTTCACAGTGAGACGTGAGCATAATCGGTAACACGTTGAAGAATGCCACACTCTTCTGTCTACTGTCTCATATTACATCACATATTACATTGCATATTGCATCATTATTCTAAATTACCGTCAGTAGTATCAACATATTGCGAATTAACTTTGATAATATCACTTTGGATTCCCCCACCCTTACTCTCCATTACGTTTCTAAATACATGTATATTTTCAATCAGGCACAGAATCGACACTGGGGCTCATAACAGAATTGTTTGTTTATCGTAGAATCAAACACACAATCTCTCGCTCAATACTGACTAATCATTAGAGCAACGCACCAGCGCGCCAGTCAGGGCGTGAACCATATTATATGTTCATTTTGCTTCGTCTTTTTAATTCTTTTTAACATATACTTATATCGCACACTATGTCTGTTATTTTGACTTATGGCGGAGTCCGTAAAGTTGTCTTCGAAACCAATATGGCACGATTGTAAGAATAGAATGTTCTGCCTACCTCGTATGGAACCTGGCGTAATGATATAAAAAGAATTATTATTAAAATTCCAATTAAAATATTCTTGAAGAAATCGATAGTGTATTAAACATTCAGTCCTTAATTCTAATGCCTAAGTTTAACGATAACCATTTCCAAGGCCGTACTCATCTAAAAAAGAATAGAGGAAATCTGAACTACCACACATAACTGAGACCAAAAAAAGAAATGCTCTCTATCATACTAAAACAAATCGATTATAAAGGGTAATTCCTAAGACTTCTACCCTTATCATAATTGAATAGAGAACGCTGAATATAAAGAATGGACACAGATCGTCCAGAGATACAGAAGATAGGAGAATCAAAACAATAACACGGCTTACGTGCATCCATTTTACTATTTGTAAAATGACCCTTTCGTGGGATTTAGGGGAATGGTAGAAAAAACCGGTCAAGCACAATTGGAATCGTAACTTGATGGTTCGGTGCATGATATAAAAAAGCATTAAATTATTATTTATTATTTTTTATAAAAAAGTAGACCAAGAAAATTATAAATACGTATGCCAGAAAATATGTATGCATTTACTTTATAAATCACACCTTTAATTCAAATAAAATTATTCACGTAATGCTATTATCGGTAATAGTACTCAAATTATTATTTTTATTAAAGGTAGGCATAGAAATGTAGAACACTCCTACGTTTCACCAGATAAGTTCACGTCCCACTAAGGAATAGGTGGTACGCCTATTGCTATACATCGGGCACATATCCAGACTCCGGCCATTACTAAAATATCTAAATTAGAAAAAAATAGTGGTGCTCGACTCCGGAATTGAACCCAGGACCTCCTCATCGGCAATCGCACGTGCAACCAACGCGACCTTTATTTTTATAAAAACGACCTTTATTTTTTTAAACGAATAAAAATACCTTACAATTAGATTTATTCTCGTTATTAATATCGTACCCGCACCGTACCGTAATAAATATATGTTCTGCAATGTTGGAGGGCGAATAATACAAACGAAGGAAAGAAATAAAATTAACACATTAACACATTCTTTACTGAACCCCAAAAACTGAAGGGTGCACGCACACAGACCTAAAACACGTGCAGGAGAAGCAAAAAATAAAACTGAAGTACAATTTACGACTAATTGTGAAGATCTTGTACAGAAATTTGATCTCTTTGGTAGTAACAAAGAAGGATCATAATTCTGTGAAACTTAATTTACTCGTGTTGACAAAAAAATCAGCTGTTGAGACGCAAAGGGCGTTGAGGATGCAGTTTTGAGGTGATTTCGGGCAAATATTTGGTTGTTATGTGGATTCTGCGTGTGTAATGATAGGAACGCGCACGCGCCTTGTAGCATACCAAAAATATAAATGAATTTCAAACTCCATCGTGAAATATCAAATCAAATTTGTAATAGAAATGCTAGTGGTATATAAAAGGCCTTAATTATTTTTAGCATGTCCAGTTTATATCTATATTCTACCAACATCGTATGTGATGTTCATTTCGTACCGCACAGTCCTATTACCACCAGCTATTGCTCAATATGTAATAGCTTCATTAACAACAACTAGTAATGAACTAACTTATATGTAGGAAGAGTCCGTTTCTTAAAGTCATCTTATTTAAACTATTTATTCTGCATACTTTACCCACCTTAAAAATACCGATACCTATGACTGACTGAAATTTTATACGTAACAACTCCTGCATGACGCCTGTAATTCCCGAAGGGGGTACGCACACGAATGTAGTACACTTCCACGTTTCACTAGTTACGTTTACGTCCCAATATGGAATGACTGGTGAGCTTATACACCGGATGCCATACACCGGGCACTTAACTATGTAGACTCCGAGACAATCTATGCCACAAAAATCAACTTGTGCCTGACCCGGAATTTGAACCCAAGATCTCTCGTTCGACAATCGCGTTTGCAACCAACATCATCAACTAGGCACAAGCATGGAATTTTATAAAATCTAGGAATTTGAAAGTAAACACACTAGTAGTTTATTTATTTTGTGGCTCACTCATATAGTTATCCAATCGATTTTCGAAAATATAAAACCCAATAATTTCTAAGAAATCTTCGTAAATTTCTTAGAACTACCTGTTACTATACAAAAGACTTTGGGTCTCATTTGGTCAAAAAAATATTAGGTACTTTACAAGGTTATTTATGCAACTATTAAGTTTGAAAATACACCTTATTGTGACGGACTAAGTGTCACTTTTGATCTGGTTGATACAGTTTTTGTCAGACAATATTGAGAAGAAATAGATGTAACTAAGAAAAAAATTAAACAAAAGCAATGATCCACGTCCACGTTCAGAGACGTCCATAAATTCTTGTAGAAGATGTATTGGGATGGTCAAGGGTCCTATTGCTTTCTGTATAATAATATTTACGATTCATATATTTATATCTCGAATCTTATATCATCAACAAACTTTTATTAATACACAAGATAAATCACATTAGTTTTATAAACTGTATTAATTGCACTGCAACGTTAGTTGTATTAATTGCACTGCAACGTTAGTTGTATTAATTGCACTGCAACGTTAGTTGTATTAATTGCACTGCTTTGACATTGAATAACATAATGTTAAGTGTTTTTAAAACTTGAAATACTTTTGAATATTTTCTATTTACTACATCAAGGTCTCATATTCAATACTTTATTCGCATACTTTTCCTATATTCATGAGCATCAGTGTCAAAATTAACACTTTGCACCTTTCGACTTACACATATTACCATATTACAATAAACATTTATTTATAATTTAGAACATTTACTAGCTTCCATTTATCAGTTCTTTGTAATACAAGATCCTTAAACCTACAATTTCTCATCGGCCTCACTTTCACATATCGATAAATCAAAGTTGCAAACTCCGAATCAGTCGACATCCCCGGCCACTAACTGGTATACGAAACTTTCGGAATATTCAAAAAAGGTTTACCAAATAAAATTTCATCTCACGATCAGTCGGCAAATGCTCAACTTGGCTAAACTTCTTCAACTACTGCTCTATAAAGCGACGTAACATCTGTTGTATGAACAGACGGAGCAACTTATTTTCCGAGACCCAGAACTGTGTTCTCGAGGGCTAAAGGCTTGTTTCCTTTGGCGTCTAGATCGAAAAGTTTTTCTGGCTTAGGTTAGTTTTTTACTTTCCCAATAGACTTGCTCGCTCATGAAATAAAAGGGGTTAGAAGCGGGATAAAATTTAATAACCTTTAATGGATTTTTGTCCTTTATTATTCACTTGACTACGCTTTTTGGAGTAATTATAACATCTGTGTACTTACGCAAATGACGTTTCGCTATTGTTATGTGAACCGCGTTAGGAACTGACTTTTATTTGTCGTTAATTAAATAATTTGTTTGTGATTTTCATAAGCAGACTTAAATTCGTTTGAGGGAATGATGACATTTTTATTAAAATGAGCTTTTAAAGTGATAATTAAATAAGTGAATTGTGTATATTTAAATAAATAATCGTATATTATGTGCAAGGTCCGGAGTTTATTTCACCATACCATTCCGTGCAGGTTAGCTGTGGGAGAGACGCATTCCTAGCAGTGATATGTGATAAGGTACACTTAAATTTTTTTTTACATTATTATCGACTTACAGTCATTTTTAGAGAATATATATCTATAGTAAACAGTTAAATAACACTTCAAGGATAAAGAGAATAAGATATAAATAGTACCAAGAAGGCCAAATCTTTTTAAATAGATTTTATGATTAAATAAAGAAAAATTATAACATACAATATAATGGCTTATATAAAAAAATTATACTTAAATGACAATTGATAAAATTCAGACGACAAAGATTTTATTTTCAAATTGGCCTTTGGTAGTACTAATAACGAAGCAGTTTTTTCTGTATTTCTGAGAACATCTAGCGGAAAATTACAGAAACAAAAATGACACCAAAATGTTCTTTTAGAAGTGTGAAGTTTGGCCAATTTGGACTTGACCTGCATTAGGGTCTTAAGCTTATTCGGCGAGTAAACTCGTATTTAAATGTAAAATGGCAAAGACGTTTTATAAAAGTAGAATAGTAAATTTTTGGTAGGTTGTTCGGATTTTTGTTTCAAAAGTCAAACATTCCTCGCCAACTTCAATAGTGATGATTCACCGTAGAACGCATTTAGCAAGTTTATTCAATTAATACTGAAAAGCGACCCACTTGGCTTCCGGCATCATTATGCAAATCTTATAGCAACCTTACCTCCGGAGTGAAGAGGAGTAAACAAGAGCACTTCATAATCTTCATTAAAAATGGATACGAGTTGTAAAACAAAACATCCAATTAAGTGAACCGTAATTCTCTTCATTGCACATATTGAGTTATGGTCTCACTGCCAGTGGGGAGCGTTGTGGGCGATGGGCGATATTTGGCATATTAATTACTATTATATTGCTTCATTTGATAGTAATTTGTTTTTGTTGTATGTTCCATGAAAGGAAACCGGAATTGTATTTTTCATTGTTCAGGTAAATCCACTAAAATAACACCATTTACTCTAGTAACTGATCGTGACCTAGTTACAAAGATACTCTGTATTCAAATCCGTCTCCACTTTCCGAAGTGGTCCGTCTCAAAATAAACCCTACGATACTATGGGTGTTTCTGTGTAACATCACGCCTGTAATTTACAACACAACCCAGACCATATTGTGATTATTCACAAGTGTTGTCAATATGCAACAATCCTACATGTGAACTACATACTCCGTCGCACGTGAATACGGATTCTTGTCCACTTCGAAACTATAAAAAAAACGCCAATTTTATCTTCATATTGAATTATACCAAAATCGGTTTAGTAACCCAAATATGGCATGGCAAACAGACCATAATTTTCGTTTAATAAAAGTAAATTATAATATATAAATATATGTAGATACAAATGTACCTTGGTATACAAGCATGGAACAAAGGAAGCATGCAATAAAATGTGGGTAAAATAATTAAGTTTCCATACACCATACAAATACCCTGACGTTTATATACCTACATATTCAAAATTACTTCTAAAAGATTTTCGTCCTTTCTTCGAAAACTCACATCTGATATTTTGCAATGAAACGAAGCTTCTTGTACGTACAAAACTTTTATTTACTTCAACGGACATTTCTTTGAAATATAAATGCGTTGTAAGGAAGTTCTACGAGAATATTCTTTTGCTACAACGTTATTCATCTTTAGAGATATAGATTTACAGTGTACAATGCTTTATACTGAATCGCCCAGTTGATCAGCGGTATACAAAAAAATATCTACCTGTCGTATCTGTTACGTTTCCTATTTGTAAGTTCGTAAGCTACTAGTACTGGATAACTTGAGAGAATATTATAAAATACGAGGCAAAGCTTTCATGTTTGACTTCCTAATCATTTTTATTTTCTTTCCCTTTGATACTTTTGCATAGAATATTCGCTATGAAAATTTTTATAGCTCTTATTTAACGACCAATCGAAAGAAATACCGTTGAAATGTTTGTATAAAAATTTTAATGTTTCATCTACCATTTTTTTTAAAGTATGAATTGGTTTTTGTAAAGAGTTACGAAATTTTAGCGAATTCATCTCAGTTACTCCAGAAACATATTTATATGCTGCATTTATCCCACAGAGATTGATCTATAACGCGTGCATATAATGCCATTTACATTATCCCCATTGTCAGTGCACATTTGCTATCTTTTATGTTTTAACTTCGAAACGGCTGAACTCATACTGATGATATTTGATATCCAGATAGCTTGACCCTTTGAAAAAGACACCTATTAAAAATATTGTATTTTGCAAATTAACCGCTACAAAAGTTAAATAAAGGATTTAATGTATGCTAGAGATGTATATATTTGAAAGAAAATGAACGTAACATCACGCCAATAATCCCCGAAGAGGTAGGCAGGGGATTGTAGTGCATTCCCACGTTTCAACAGTTATGTTTACGTCCCACTGTGGAATAAGTGATGAGCGTATTGCTATACACCGGGCACATATCCAGACTGCAGGCCACTACTCGGAAATCAAAATTAGAATAGTTGTACGGCCCGACCGGATAAAATGTTAAAAAATAAAGAAAATAACAATGTTAAGTTCAAAGAAAATGTATCCAAAGGAACAATATCGTGTGTAACTAAATTTTAATAACCTACACGATCTGTCACTGAACCGTCTGTTCACTGAACCTGGCATCCCAATCAATCATGTTCTTAAGCAGCCAATATGTCTGTTACAGTCCGTTGCAACTGAAATCATCGGGGAATACCGAATAATCGTGATACATCATCGGTCCCTCATTTTGTGACAAATGATAACGATAAATTTACGATAACCGTGGAAGATGATTGGACATATTTTACGATAATGATCGTTATGTGACTATACATATAATGTACAATCTCGTACAAATTCCTTAGGGCATAGCGGAGACTCAATACACATCCACATTAATTTCACAGACTTTAACAAGGGTTACTGGCGTCTCGTTAGTATGAATTATATCTAGAATGTTCTGGAGTAGTGGCTCATTTGAAACCGCACATAATGGTTATGATCAAGGAACGAAATATAAAAATTCCGGGGTTTAGAAGATCTAATTTTAAAAATAGAACTCTAGACATTCAGGCCGAATATGTACATTCAGGAAGAATATAAATATTTGCTATAAATGTATGTATATGCGACAGTGACTATTACATTTCTGAATATATAGTACTTAAATTTTGCATTTCCTTTTGAAGAAAATCAGAGCGAGAAAAAAAATCTGCCTGTAATCCGAAAAGATAATTAGTTTACAATAATTTTAAAATTTATTTCCAATAAAAATTTTTCTATACCATACAGAGAAAGTCCATAATAAGACATGCTTAAAACACGAATTCAAAAAACGAACACGAAAATAGCGCGGGATCGACCGGCCTTACACGTCAACTTGGTCGTAGTTGTATGTGTACTTGTGTAGACTTGTGTACGTGTGTATGTATGCGTTATACTTGTGTGTGGGAGCGTGTCAGGTAGCATCAGCTGTTGCGCGGACGCATCCCATCTGATTTCAAGGACGTGTTGCGGAGTTTTTTTATAATCCTTCCTACGGATGATTACTTTGAATTCTTGTAAATAATTAGAACTGGTATTATTCTTTATGTTATTTTGTGGGAACAAAAATAATAATTGTACTTTTATTAAACCGTCCACTATTAGTCACATTGGTCATTGTGCTAGTCTGCCATCAATCAATATTCAAATCTCAGGTATGGGGTTAAACACCAGTGTTAAATTGGATGTTTTTTTTAAATAACTGTTAAAAAAATCGCCATAGTTACAGAAATGTTTCTGGTTCTTTTTTTAGTAAGCAGACAGTGCCATATTGTACCAATACACATATCTCCATACTGTATGGAAGCCAAAGGTTGTTACTTCCGGGTCGCTCAGTAACATTGGTTAGAAGAGCCTAAAAACCATGTTAATAATAATGTGAAGCAGTGAACTGCAATAGGCTAATGATGATGATGTAGATGAAATCAACTGTAAATGTATCGTTATGCAAATATGTATGTATCAGCGAACATGTAGTCAGGTCACCAATTGCGGAATGGTTGCTGGTTCCGAGCATTTACCTAATATAGAGCACCAAGGATTAAAAATATTTCAGAAATAAATATGGATGCCTTTTAGCTGATTACGACCACATTCTTCAATGCGACAATGTAACCGTTGCTGAATTAAATGCTTGAATATAATACTGCAGTAGCTGAGAATCCTAAAAACATCTTTACTAACCTCCAAATTTTTTAATATAAGCCTGCAAACCTTTTTATTCTAGCTATCAGAAAAGAATTGGGCTCGTGAACATAGAAATTACTATAACACGTGAGTTGTATTAAAACTTACACGTATGTTACTTAATATAATTCGTCATTACATTTCTAAATACATCAAACTGTGTTCAAATTATAATAAATTACTGGCTACTTAAGCATTGTACCAGAAAAATAAATTGATATGCATTCGCATGTATTGTACCGATAATTCAATTTTAGAACGCTCTCACAATACAGTTCACTCTTCCGCCACATAAACACCCTCACATCCGTACGCCCAGCTGACTACCCACACATGTGCGTAAATAAATAAACAAGCGGTGTGTTCACACTATAAGCCTGTACTTGTAGGATGTTGACTGTTCCTAACGTAATGAGAGGGTTTCGAAAAAAGTACAAGAGGTATATCCAGCTGATATAAACAACAGTTTATGCCTTACCTGTCATGAAGTAATTTTCAACTTTATATCGAACAAATTAAAGAATCAATTGGAATACAATCACTTTAAACTTAAGTCTTTTGGATATAATAAAAGAATAGGGTGGAGTAAAGGAAACGGGTATAATAGGACTGTGAGTGATTTGTACACGTAGGAAAGGGACAGAAGATGTTTTATTTTGCGTCGTCAACGTATTCCTTTTTGAAAAGCTCGACGGGTGGCAAGGTGCGTTCGATTTTAATTGTGACCTGACTCATGTGTGTCGCTCAGTCATTTCGTATAGTTAGAGAGCCACCGTCGTTTTTGTCTCTCAGTTTGAGTACCATTGATACTTCCATATTCCTAGTTTGAAAAAAAATTGATAATGCGAACTGAATGGCACAAAATTGATAGGTTTTGGTACATCACAAAATTTGATGGTCTAATTACACTTCAATATATTTTTCAAATATCTCCAATACTGACGGCAAATTTGCAACTTTGTTATACTCACGCTGTAAGTTTGAAGATGTAGAAATAGCACAGGTGGAGTTGGGGTTTTGGAGCACATTAGCCAGTCAGGATCGCATATGATATTGTAATAGATTGCCACGGCCACAGTGCGACCATATACATATCTAGACGAACAAGAATGTGGAATATTCAGAAAAAACTTAATACTCATAATAATATGCGTCCCCCCCATTCGAGACTCCGTGAACTTCCTCGTATAACAGCTCTCGCAATTTTAGATTACACAAATATTCTTTGAATATTTTGTACTACCGCTTTGTAGCAATATCTCGGTAGTCAGATTGCCTATTTTATAAGGTGGAAAAATATGTTTTACTTGAATCCTTTGCCTTACGATGTTACTAGCTCCCCTCCTACTATGTGTTTTAGTTTTTTAACTGACGTGTATAGAAACGGGTAATGTTCTGACAAGTTTCTTGCCCTCAATGTAATGGGAATATGATGTTCTGGGAAGCAATTGCACTTTTATCTTCTCATCTAGGAGTTGCACAAGGAAGGCTATTAGCACCACTTTTGCTTATCTTGAATTATGGTTTATTAATAAACTCGTAAAACAGCGGTTACTACGACGTCCTAACACCTGGGTATTTATCTAAGTCTACTGTATGTAAATTATGTGCGAAACATAAGTTGAAAATGTATAAATATTTATCTGATTATTTAATGTGTAATCTACTGATTTATAATAAATTATTCATTACAAAATATTTCCAAGAAAGACGAAACTTGCAACACTTATAAAGTGTATAACTTACCTTATAAAGTGTATACATTTTGATAATCATGATATACATATATACGATTATAACTCACTTCACTAATTCATGGTGGGATATAAACATAACTGGTGAAACGTGGGAGTGCTCTACATTACTCTACCTACCGTTTCGGGGATTAAGGGCGTGATGTTACGTTTTAATAAATAATCTAAGATTGTGCATACAGAGTTTATCATGATTCCAAATTGATCATTCGGTACATTTATGATTGTACATATTTCTACGTATTGTACTACCTAAAAATGTACTACAATATCGAAAATTAAATTATTATGGAAACGATATTACGTTTTATGAATTATCATCAATTCAAGCGCCCACAATTATCAATAGATACCAGTAAAGCATATTCTAAAAAGGGCATTTTTTACAAATCGCGTAGCTGGAAATCTCAATAACAAGAAAATTTTCTGTACGTATTTTTTTAGCATCTAGAAATTTCAAAAACAAACAAAAATGAGATTAAAACATACAATAATAACTTTCTTCCTACATACTCATGTATATTTAAATGTTCTGTGCATTTTGCCAGGATGCGAACCCGCGAACTTCCGAGTGTTCGTAAGTTGAGAAGCTAACGACAGGGCTATTACCACTTCCCATGTGCAATACTTTGTGGTGATATTTAGAAAATTACAGAAAAATATATTGCGTGGTTTAACATTACAAATGTAATTGCTTAAGTTTTTGCCTTAATAATGTATTGCTAATTATAATGATCAACTAACACTAAACTAACTAGAGCTATTTATCGTGATTAATAAGTAAACGCCAAAGAGGTTCATATCAATCAGACCAGCGGTTTATAATGAGAATATCATGTATTCTCATTATAAGACATGACTGCCTCGTTGGTCGTGTTGGTTGTGCGACTGCCGAATCGGTAGGTCTTGGTTTCAAACCTGGGCATTATTTGATTTTTCTAATCGTGGCTCGGAGTCTGGATTTGAGCCCGGCGTATGGCAATAGGCACACCACCTATTCCACAGTGAGACGTAAATGTAACTGGTGAAACGTAGGAGTGTACTGCACTTCTCTGCCTACTTCTTCGGGGATTATAGGCGTGATGTTATGTTAATGTTATGTATATCAGTTGAGTTTAACAAATATCATTAAATATTCGTGATCATTGACGATAAATGAATATGACTAGTCATCAAATTATACATAAAACTGTCAAAATAATAACATGGCAACACGAGTCAGTTTTTCAAAAGCTTACAATTCCGAGAAATCCCAAGCCGCAAAGGCCAAAAAATGTTACTCTAATTACATTGCAAAGATTCTAAGAAAATATTAGACACAACACAATATATATATAGGCAAATCTATCCGACCATTCGCCGTGCCACACAGCTGTCGCATCAGCTGATCGCGCACACAGCCATACCAGCGCGCACACATGCAAATGTGTACACATGTTAGCGGGTATGTGTGGGTGTGGTCGGAGGCCGTAAAGCAAAAAAGGGACCCGTTTGACTGGCTGGGCTTTTGAACACCATCCGTTGCAGGACCATAGATTAAGTACACCTATAAATAACGATTGTTTTGAGTTGACGCATAATGAAATGTATGTATATCGTTGTGCAAAAACTAAGCCATAGTAACGAATATCAGAATAATAATATGAAGTTGAATCAAAACAGGTTGTGTACAAAGCAGCATTGGCATCATTGACGTGCATCATAATTTTATTTATTGTACTAGGTATACAATATACAGTACAAGTCAAAATTAAATAAATAATAATACATTGGGTTATCTCCGCCAGCGGATAACTGAATCCAATGTGTACATATTAATATTTACTCATGCAGATACTTTTTTACACAGATCTATTAATAAATATTTATAGTCATCACACAAATATTTGTTCTAGGTGGGAATCAAATCCACCACCCTCGACTTAGTAGGTAGGTTCAATAACAACTTTACCAAGGGACAAATGATTAATAAAATTATTTTACATTATTATCATAATTATTAATTGATATTTTACAGTATAATATTAAATTATCGATACCTATATGTATAATAGAAATTAACGATACAATATAGTCCACAAATTAGTGACATAGTGTTAACAAGAAATATGTTTTTACTGTGTTAATATTGCACAAAATGTCAAATATCAATGTATTACATTGCCTACTAAAGAACACAATTGTATATTTGATGCAACTAAAATAAATAAACTTTTTCAAATACTCCCCACAAACTTTGAAGCCACCAAAATAAGGACAATATAGCAATGTAAATGAAAAATGTTTTCTAAGAGTCTGGGTTTGGGATACATACATATGTACATATACATACATATATATTTTATATGCGTTTTTTTATAATTAATGGTAACTTTGAAGATAAACATTGTAAGGAAACCAACCGAACCTAGAACTATCCATAATCGTCCCTGGAGTAATTATCATTTATGTCTTACTTTAGGTTTCCTTCGCCTCTGCTCAATTAACTCATCTGTGTCCATCAAGTGATTTGATTGTAGCCGTGTGTGAATGCTCGAGCCATATACGACAGATATCCTTTCAACGCGGTAACGTCACTTGAGCTATGCAAAAGCTCATTTTTTTTGTCGCGACCGAATGGCAGGGGCACATGCAATCCACCTAATACCAAGCGGTCACTCACTATGGGTAACGTAAGCTTGGTATAATACATATTTCCGTGAATAAAAAACTAAAAACGTAACATTTCACCTGTAATACCTGAGGAGATAGGCTTTGAAGCGTAGTACACTTCCACTTATCACCAGTTCTAACGGTAATAAATTGTTAATAATAATATAATAATATTTAATTGTTACCCCATGCTCATTACAGGGTAGGCAGAGATAATTCAGCTACGTGTCTTTACCCAAACAGACCTGCCTTGTTTCTTCTACATTTATTATTTTCTCTGAAGGTATTTAGATGTCCTAGTATCGAATATCCGAACCAAAATAAAAAACGAAACAATATAACGAATAAAGCAGCTAAACTCTACATTGACTTTGCTATTTCCGACTATGCCATTACATTTTTGTTTATTTGCTAAGAATTTTAGAGCAGCAGTTGTCAATGATGGTTCTCTCAAGGGAACTGCTGTGGCTATTGTAGTACCTAATGAACTTGCACACACTAACTCTGATGTAGGTATATAAATCATAAAACCATACTTATAGCACATAAGATCTAGATCTTTTCTTTCTCCTCTTTTAAACTTATGTAAAATGTTGGCAAAAGGAGTAATTCAGTTAATCTAACATAGAATGTAATTATTCCTACTCTTAGTAATTGCTCACTCTTATCAACTATTAAATCTAGTAATCATTATTAATTAATCATAAAATAATTTCCCCTCGGATTTACTAAAATAATGTACAATTAGCGATTCCCGTCCATTAGTTGCGGGAATTAATTCCGGATTAGTGGCAACAAGGCAATTACCGGATCGTTTCGTTGTATATTTTATTAATTACCATTCAGAAACGCACGATCACCGGGAATCAGTCAATATCTACAATATATATAAATGTCAGTACATGCAATATGTTTTATAGCATAATAAATGGTACAAAAACCGTAAACCTTTCTTCCCGACTTTAACGTTAGCAGAAGCACCGTCGAATCTTAGATTATGTGGTAATTGGCTTACACCATTTTTACCCAATTTTATTCCCCATATTCACGTGGGTTCTTGTATGTTTTATGTCACTAGTTCACGAGATCAGTGCGTGCTTTTTATTTCTATTTCTCACACATGGTCAAATCAATTTACTAAACTCAAAATCTTAAGTATTTTTTCATGAACACTAATGATAAAAAAATACATAAAGACAGCGAATGATATTACGTAACACCTTAAAACGGACATGAAATATATTCCAAAGACCTGTATAGGATAATTTCGTATAGTTAAATTTCGTTTGTTAGTTCTGAAGACAACTACCAGTTCGCAAGGGATCTCTTACTATAAATTGAAAGACCTCATAAATAACCCAACAAATTACAATGGCTCTCATACTGTTAAAAATACCAGCCAATTGTATCAAAATTTCACAAAAATGTCTGCCTGTCAGTGCTTGGCATACGTTTCTGAGTACAAAAAAGTTATTTGAGCATTGAAAATCGCGTGCAAATTCCACGTTAACTTGACATCCAGTTAACACGGAACAATTTGCATGTCATTATTATACTTGTTAGAAAAATGCATTGTAAGGACCCCTGCCCATGATACATAAATTCAAATTCGTACATTCTTTTCAAAATAAGCGTAAGAAAATAAGAAAGAAATGTACCAACGTTCAAACGTGACTATATTATTACGTGCATTTTTTAAATTAATTATAACTAAAGATAAACTTGGTGAGAAAATCAACCCCGCATAAAAATACCCATATTTTATGGAGTATATAAAATATATCAACTGGTACTTAGTCACCGAATCAGATTTAAATCCGAATGACGTAATATCATATGTGACGCTGACATATCCCTGATGCTGTCGCTCGGTGCATAAAGGCCTTAAGCTTCAAATGTAAGCTTTAAACTTCTATCCCTCATTTAATGTGTTTTCACAACTTCTAAAAATATAAAAAGACTGTTACCTGCCTAGTCGTGGCCTTTATTTTTTGCCGTCATTATAATGCAAGGATTGTGTACTCGAAGAAAGTAAGAAGATATTTTTCAAATTCAAACAGCGAAAGGGATTTGTTACATACAATATGGTTTTATTTTATTTGTGGCCTGAGAAACTTTCGTGACAGACCCGTGATGCTAATGCTCAGCTGCACATTGAAAGTCATCATCAAAGAAGAAATAATAATAATGATACATACATACTTACTTTTGAGGTAAAGGTTACAACCTTCTGTCAGCAGGTCCATAAACATGCAACATGGAAACGGCAGTAACCAACCAGACTACCTTCCATCTTAATAACACCGCCGTATCTTTAATAAAGTGTAATCTCAATCACAAGCCAGTATTTATACATTCCAATAAGTTTAATTTAATGTCCCTTAATACCCTACTTTTAATGGTACAATTTGAACGCAGTAGCCCACTAAGCCTACAATTAAGGGATGCCATTTTAAAAAACGATCACGCGACACGCCACATCCTTCCGGTTTTCCGCACACCGGATTAGTTGGTGTGGAACATGCTAGAATGTACCTATTCGTTCGTAGAAAGACTATTATTTTTCTTTTTATATATTTTTCTTCGTTTTTGTAGAAATTTGAGACATGCATACAAATCACGTGATGTTAAAGGGCCATAGCAATCTTAACTCAGATACGAAAGGAGCCCTTAATGCTCTTCATGATTAAGTAGTGACCAAGTAGAAAGAGATTAAACTATATGCCGTTTGCATCAAGACCAAAGTGCAATGCAAGGACCAGTTAGCGTATTCATATACAGCAAGGTATCTCTATAGTTCTAAAGATTCACGCACGAGCCTTGCGGTCTTCACAAATTATTATAGGTATTCATATTAGTAAATAAAAACTAACGGATATACAGAATCCATCCGCAAGAGGTTTTTGTGTATCAAATTAAATAAAATCTACCAGAAATAACATAACACTAAGCGGTCGTTGACTATTCATATAAATAACTGATTGTATGGTTTTATAATTTTATACTATATTATTTTCACAGTTCAACGTCCGCTAAATAACCTCCAGGAAAACAGTAATTGTTTAAGTAGATCGTATTACTGACAAATTATTAAATTGCAGACCGTTTTTTAATGTGGCAGACTATTTCCAATGTTTTGACTTTTTTAAAAATGTCCAAATTTCAAATTAGTGTATTCGGATCGTAGTCACTTTACACTAGTGGTTCCCAAACTTTTTTGGTAAATGGGCCCCTTTTTTACTCAAAAGTTGTCCACGGATCTCCTAGTAAAAAGCTACTATAAAGCATGGGACAAATATGAAAAAAAATGTTAAAGAAGTATTTACTGACATTATAACTTTTGTTTAAAATTAAATAAAAAATATTGATTACGTGGATGAACGTGATGAAATTTTAACAATACATTTACATATGTCTGGTTTGATGTTTGTGATAATGATATTGCCAATTTTTTTTTGCCCAGTTGAGTCGTTTTTCAGCGTGTATTTCAGGAAACAAAAGTTTTTTAAAAGTAGACCTAAAAGATACATAATTTTCACGCATGCGGCTACGGATTGTATTTAAAGATATATCTATCCCCTTCTTACATAGTTTTAATTGAGCAGTACGCAATGAAAGGCCTGGAGTATCTTGAAAGAGTCGAATGATCGCTCTATTCAGTTCGCTGTTCAGTTGTTATGCGGCCTGATCCCCTCTCCGGCAAGTCGTTCACGTTCCCAACCTCTAAAAATCGTTTTACCCATTTCTTAACAAAACTTTCAGACTTTTTAATATATTTTGCAGCTGATTTATATGTCAGCTTCGGTCCTAGAGCGGTGAACAAGAAATACTGCTTCGTATCGTTTAAAATATTTTTCACTCATTGTAAAAATGAATAAAACACTACTATCAACAATGCTGAAGACCACTAAAAGTTATATTGC